>CAUYLG010047799.1:0-178808 GCA_963573385.1 Cacajao melanocephalus | reverse complement strand
TTGAGGGCCTTAGGGTGACCAGGCCGATTCCAACGTGGGGACCCAGGCCTCCTTACGCGGGCCCCGTCTTGCTCCCTGCCCCAGCCTCCGCCATCTTCCTGTCTTCCTGTGGGCCCCTCGCTCCCCACTCCTGCCAGCAGCCCTCCCCTTCTTCCAGAAAGAGCGACTCCCACCTCAACAGCCTGGAAGCACTCCAACTACCGTACTTTTCTTCAAATAAAAGCAGCTAATTAACATTATTCTTTAATTATTGCCTTTATCAACAAGGGGTCTGATTTCTACCAGCAGGATAGTTGCTTTCCCTTAAACTACCCAAGTGAATGCTTCAGTTCCTGGTGCTTTTGAAATGAATTTGATGTCATCTGCCCAGAGTCACTTAATGGGGACGCCTGGGTAATGACTGAACGCGCTAACTCCGTTAGCAGGCCTGGAAGCATGTAATTTGGCCCCTCAGGCAACAGCACTTTTGAAATCTCTGGATAGTTTTGAACTCTCTGTTCTTAATTAAATATGCAATTTTTCACGGTAACCAGGTTAATTCTTTTGTGTTGTGTTGTAATACTGTTAGGAATTTTCATAGTTCTTATTAAACATTATTCAGGCATTGTGAATTCCATAATTAAAAAAAATGAAAAGAACAAAGCTTGATTCACTCCTTTCTTTTCCCTGGCTAATTTATCAAATGAATTTTGCAAATTTTTCTTTCTGTCCCCAGACAGTGTGGCAAGTGTTTTAAAGGGGAAGGATTTAATTGCCCTGTAGGGATTGACTGGTTATGAAGGATTTGGCTGTTTGATTAGTAAACCCAGCTGGGAATGGTCTAATGCTCCATGATCTTAAAAATTGTCTGATTGTACCCTCTCTAAGGAGGCCTCTCTCTTCGTTATGTAGAGCATCAACTTCACACAAGTGTGATTATTAGGTAGCGAGGAAAGGGGAGAGAGAAAGATCTGACTTAACTTTAAATTGGGGATCTTGGGAGATTTTTAGCCCCATTTCCCTGGCTGGGGAGGAAGGGAGAACACTGAAGAGAGAGAAAGAGAGACAGAAACGGAGCAGTTCTCTCGTCTCAGGCACAGGAGAAGCTGGAGTGTGGCTGGGAGGGTGGAGCCCAAGGAGACGTTTAGTGCATCCTTGCAGATAGTGGTGTTACAGCAAAGGGGCCCTGAGCCAGAACCCAAGAAGAGGGTTCTTGGATCTCACGCAAGAAAGAATTCAGGGTGAGTCCGCAGTGCAAAGTAAAAGCAAGTTTATTAAGAAAGTAAAGTGGTGAAAGGACAGCTGCTCTGTAGACGGAGTACGACGTTCCTGAAAATAAGCGGAGGAACACATCCCCCATGGGTACAATGCCTGAATGCATGGGAGGTGTGCTCTGGGACAAGGGTGTGTGATAAAGGATTAATTTTCTTAATTACTATATTTTGCAAGAATCAATTTTATTATCTTTAAAACAAAATCAGGAGTGCGTTTGTTCTCCAGATATCGGGATATCTGGACGCTCCCAAGTCTGGGTCTGCTTAGTAAACATTATTAATTTGTTCCCTTAACCTTAAGCGTCTAGAGGCCAGGAGCGCCTCTTTCTGAGAATGCAGCCCAGCCAGTCCCAGCCTCATTTTCCCAGCCCTCGCTCCAAATGGAGTCGCTCTGTTCAAACGCCTCTGACAATGGCATCTGCCACACTGGTCAGCTGGAGGGGGCCTCTCTTTGCAGGGCTTCTTGGAGGGGGGACTACGTTTCCATTCTGGAATTGGGCCCAGTTTCTGAAAAGATATGCAGACTCTATACTGAGCAAACTGGGTAGAAATAACCAGATCCCCCAAGTGTCTTTGATTAGGCTGGGTCCCCCCACCCCGGCCTCAGCAAGGGGCTTCTAGGCAGAGATAGCCAGGCCTAACCCCAGTGAGGGGAGCAAGACTACTGCCTGATTCCTGGACCATTTTGTTTTCAATGAGGGCTCCACTGATGCCTCAGTTTCCCTCACCTTCCAAACGGGGCATGTGACTCTTCTGACTTTCCTGGGTCCCCCGACCCAAGGTCAGCTTTCTGTATCCTAGAGGTGGGGAGGTGGGAGATGACGTGGGGGACAGGGTGGCAGGAACCAGATCATGTGGGGCCTGGAGGGCCATGGTGAGGAGGTGGGATTGTTTTCTAAAGATAGAGCCCCTTAGATATTGGAGGAGGGGAGGGTGATGTGGAAGGGGTGCTCCCAAGGGGAAGGTGGTCATGGGGGATCCTCAGTCCTGGCTGGGTTGTCGGGGGAGGGGGCAGGGAGGAGGGTGTTGGGGCAAGCGTGGGCCCTTTCTCCCCAGCTTACCCTACCAGACTTAGCATCTGCAGCCCTGACCTCTGGGGAAGACCCTTCCCCACCCCGACCTTGGGATCCCAACTCACATGGTCTTTGCAGCAGGTCCCAGGCCTCCATTTAGAAGGCACTCCCAGGAAATCATGGCAGGGAGGTGGCAATGACTTCTGTTAGGTCTTGCGGCAATGTCCTTTCTTGATTCTCTTGGTTAAAGCCAAGAGTCTTAGACCCTGAACTCTGCCTTGAGAGATCTTTATTGAAACCGAATCATGACCCCAGAACTTCTCCCCAACTCAAAAGCTTTCAGTGACTCCCTATTGTTTATGGGCCAAAGTCCAAACCTGTACCTTCCGTTATGAGACCAGTGAGTGGTGACCACCTCCCCCGACCCTCATCCAATTCCACCGTGTCGTCTCTTACAGACTTCCTTGCCCCCAACTCCCCCAGCCAGGGGTAAATTATTCCCCAGCCCTCAAATGCCTTACACTGTCTTACCTCCAGACCTTGGCATATCTTGGTCCGCCTGCCTGGAGCTCCCGTTTCTAAATCCCTGTACAAAAGGACACACTTCGCTTGGCCTTTGTTTCCAATCTGGGAGGCTCTCTTGAACCTCCTGGCTGGATTAGGGGCTCCCCTATAATCACATCATAGTTGATTGGGGTTTCTTGGTTGGTCTTTGTAAGACCCATGAGGGCAGCACTTGTGTGTGACTTCTTGACTTTTGCCACAAGCGCAGAGTTTGGCACACATTAGATGCTCAGTAAGTGCCCAAGGATGGGCCAGAGTTTAGGGAAGCAGGGATCTGATCTCACTCCTGAACTTGCTGGGTCCAGCAGGAAGCAGGGATTCTATCTGGATCGCGGATACTGAGTGAGACAAGCGAACTCCCTTTCCCCCGGGCCCAGACCGGCCCAGCCTGCAGCTCTGGAAGGTTCTGTTGGAGCTGACAGCCTCTGGGAAGTGAGGACTAGACAAAGTCCCTTCTCTAAGGGCCAAGGAAAGAGTTAGGCCGCTGCAGCCACCCTCAGGAAGTAGAAAGGGAAGCCTGAGCCCCCCTCTTCCTTCTACCCTGTTGTCAGCTTCATCCCCTAGAAGGCCAAGCGCCAGGGACAAAGATGAAGGGAAGCGACACAGTTATTGTCCCTCCACGAGGAGTGTGAGGCCTTCAGAAGGGAGGCAGTGACACCTGCCCCCCAGCCTCGGGATGCCAGGAACTCCAGCCAACCTGCTGCCCCCCACTTCCTTGGGGCTGGTCATGGGAGGTTCCCCTTGTGACTGTGGCCCTGCAGAGGCCAGCCCCTGATCAGGGAGTCTCTGCAGGCCCAAGCTGTCCCCACCTAGACACACACACACACACATACACACAGAGCAAGGAGGATGCCCGGCTTCCTGAGCTGCAACCAGGACCCCTGCACACCGCAGTCTACGGCGTCCGTTGCTCTCCTTTCTTCCTGCCTATTTTTATTCCTGTTTGAGTCACTATGGGACAAAGAGGAGAGCCGCTGAGGGAGGTTTTTCGGGATCGGGGAGGAGGAGGGCCATAGAAGGGTTTTGGGGAATCCCAGAACTGCAAGGGAAAGAAGGGATTTTAAGAAGTAATTTTTGTATTATGGAAGGCAAAGTCGCCCGGTTATTGGACAGCTTTGCAAATGGAGAAAAGAGGAGGAGGGAGACGGGAAGAACACAGCCCCGTTGGCATGCAGGGTGTTTCTGTCTATACCCTGGTCCTGCTTTGCCCGCCTAAGTACATCCAACTCTACCTCACGGTCTTTCCACTTACACCTGCATTAGCATTCTCCGTGTGATTTTGCTGTCTTTTGGACAAGCATTTTGCCAGCCCCAGGTTCTGTGAAGTGAGTGGGTCACTCTCCCCTCAGCTGGCCCTGGCCCTGGCCCTGGCCATCTCTGGGTTTTTTTCTTTTCTGCTGTGATGGAAACACTGTGCTTCCAGTTTTATGTCCTTGGCCTTGTTCTCAGGAGGCAGAGATGTTGTGGGGGGTGGTCCTTGTGGCCAAACACTTGGCTTTAGAGTCAGGCACAGCGGGTTCAAATTCTGCCCCTGCCAGTGAGACTTCAGTGTGTCCGCTCCGTCTGCGGCTCAGCTTCCTTGCCTGTGAAATCGGTTCCCTCACAGCCTCGTTCACGGGGAGGGTTGGCGGGGTTAGATGAGTGAACTTTCCTGAAGCATTTAACCCAGGACTGGTATAACACTGAGTAAGTGTCCAATCTGTGTTCGCACTCCTGCCATACCGCCGGTGGCTCTGCCATGCTAGTGTATACCGGGTGCTCACTTAATCCTTGTGGGATGAATTCAGTGGCACCTTTCCATGTAGGTACTTTTCTGCCCATGTGGCATGCACGTTTCTGTTGGGGACACCTTGTGTAGAGACACAATTGTGTACGTGTGCACACTCACACACACATGCTCACCCATCTACACCGAAGGGAGTGCACGGGGCCGTCCTGGCTTGAGGGTCCGAGAGCATTGTATTGTGATTAAATACTTATCCGGGGCTTGTTCTGTGAACATGGCACTTTATGGCAGATAAAACGATGTCATGTAAAAAAGGCTTGAAAAGCTGTGTGGCCCCACTCACAGAAAAAGCCGCTGTCACTGGGGAGGCAGAGCTGGGAGAGGGCTCGGGCGAGAGGAGTCATTCACTCCACAAGTATTTATCTCAGCACCTACCATGGGCCTGGGCCCAGGCCACACGCCGGGGATGCCCGGTGATGAAAAGGGACGTGCTCTCTGCCCTCGAGGTGCTGTTGGTCTCTGTGGTGTTTAGAAGTTAAATTCCTGAAGACACCCATGTTAATCAAATAATCACACATTTAAAGTTGCAAGCCCTGCAGGGGAAATGAGCTGGGAATGATGCGATTGTATTACAGGGACCAGCTTTAGTCTGGAAGTCAGGGAAGGACTCCTGAGTTAGCCCAGAGAGCAGGGGACGTGGTGGTCCAGTTAGAGGGTAGGGGCTGCGGGTACAAGGCCCTGGGTGGGAGACCGTACCTCTGGCTCCAGCAAGTGAAAGGCAGTCAGTGTCGCTGGAGCACAGGGTGAGGGACTGAGAGGCAGGACGTGACTGGGAGGCAGGGGGACAGGGTGAGGTCCCACGGGCTTGTAGGCCCTGCTGAGGTCGTTATCCTGAATGGGAGGGGATGGAAGAGGAGGAAGACTGAAGAAGTTTGAGGACCAAGAGCCTGGGGTGAGAGACCTGGCCAGACAAGGAGGCTTAGCTGTTCTCTCCATCATCCTCTGGCCCAGGTCTGCATGTCTGGCCTCCCTGGGCATCCAGAAAGTTCCCCAGTCTCCGGGATGAGGAGGCCAAGGTTGGCACAAGAATAAAGCAATTTCCCTGGGCAGATGGGAGGGGGTTAGGGGTGGACCTCACCACATTCGAATACAGGCTTCCTTTCTGCCACGTATTATTTACCTAGGGGCTTGTGAAAAAGAGAAAGAGCCAAAAAAACCAGCAACAAGCAAACAACCCCTCCCCCATCCAACACCACGCCCGGCGTGCAGCCTGAGGGCGTGAGTGCCTGTGTGTGTGTGAGCCGGTGAGAGCTGTGCTAGAGCTCCAGGTCCCACCAGCAGAGGCGGCTCTGGGGCCTTCGGGACGTCAGGAGGCGGCACCATCACTCCCCACAGCCCCGGCAAAGGTCGGCCTCGTGGGGCCTGCACTTCCAGAAACAGTGGGCTTCCGTTTTAGATCTGCCTGGTGCTCCAGTAACTCCAGCAGGGCCCACCTTGGGGGCTGGGGGTTCTCTGGCAGTCTGGCTCCTAGAAGGGTACAATTCTCAAGTGAGAGGCTGGGAGGCAGGGAGTCCGGGGGATTTGGCGGCCGCCCCTGCATAACAATATTCTGCGCCTCACACATTCTTATTAGCATCGTAATCGCTCCAAAATACTGATTCATTATTGCACTCCGAGCTGCAGATGGAGGCAATGGGGTTTAATAGTTCCATATGAGCCATTCTGGGCTGTTGAGTAAATATCGCTTATTGTGAAAAATTGGGTAAATGTGTGTTTATGCTGTCGAGAAGCAAGGCACCAGCCAAGTAGGTAACTGGTGTCTGGGCACGCACCCGGCAAGGTGGTGGGGACAGGGGAATGAACGTTCTTTGGGAAATATCTGGCTCCCGTCTGGCTGGCCTTGGAAATGTTCTTTTGGACATAGACATTGGGATCAAGAACAGGGCTTCACCCCAAAACCAAGGTAGAAGGAGCCTCATGTTTCTTGTGCATGTGCAAATGGCTTAGGAGTGGGCAGAAAAGACCCTGGGCCTTCCAAGCTTGCAGAGACACATGGTTGGATTCAGAATCAGAGAGCTGGATCCCCCTGGCAGGAGGAGGCGATGTGGCAGGGGAGAAGGGCACCGGTGAGAGGATTTGACTCTGGGATTCCTGTTCAACCACCTGCTAATTGTGGGATCTCAGGCAACTTGCCTGACCCCTCTGTGGCCTCAGTTTTCTCATCTGTAAAATGGCGATAAAAGAACTTCCTCGTAGGGCTGTCATGGGATTTAAACGTACACTTATAACATTCAAGTAGTGTCTGCTGGCATGGTACAGAAGAAATGTTCGCTATTAATACGATTCTGGTCTAGCATGGAGAGAAGGCTTGCATTTGAATCTGGCTATCTCAGGGCTTTGATTTTGAGAATCTGATGAAAGCTATGGATCTTGTTTTCAGAAATATGGTGAAGACTTAGCATTTTACATGTAGCTTCAGGCCACTGCAGGATTCCCCCAGATCTAGCCATGTACCCCAAGTTAAGAGCTCCTGCTTTTATCATGGATCACCTTGCTCTGGGGTGGAAGTGAGTCAGGCATAGAATTTGGAACTGCCTAGAAGTGGGTTTCAGCCCAATGCCTGGGTTTTATCCTGGGTCTGCCTCATATTTGCTGTGAAATTGGACAAGCAAATGACCCCTCTCTGAGCATTAGTCTTATACCTAATGTTAAGTGCTTCACATGGAAAGGACTTGGACTGCATAAAGCACTGGGCCCAATGCCCAGCATACAGTACTCAGTAAATACCATCCTCGTAATTCCTTCTGGTTGAAGACCTCAGAGTTGCTAAATGTAGACTCTGCCTCTCTGCTGTTTTTATAGTCTTTGTATAATAATTTCGTTATCTGAAGTTCTTGGGTGTGATCCCGCAAATGCTGTTGATTTATGGTAGACCAGTTCTTCATGTGTTTTGTAATTTTGGATTGAGAGACCATCTTTGTTAGGCTTGTATCTCTGTGAATTCTGTGTGACCAGGATTGACCTTAGTGCAGAAGTCAGACCGATAGTATTTTTCACTTTGCAGACTACAGTCTAGCACAATGACTTAACTCTGCCTTTGTGCAAAAGCAATGATAAACAATAAATAAACTAATGGGTGTGGCTGGATTTGACCCAGGGCAGATGGGATTTGGCCTACAGTCATAGTTTGCTCACTCCTGTGTTTTTGTTGTTGTTGTTGTTTGTTTGTTTGAGATGGAGTCTCTCTGTTGCCCAGGCTGGAGTGCAGTGGCATGATCTTGGCTCACTGCAAACTGTGCCTCCTGGGTTCAAGCAATTCTCCTGCTTCAGTCTTCTGAGTAGCTGGGACTACAGTCACATGCCACCAAACCCGGCTAGTTTTCATATGTTTAGTAGAGATGGGGTTTCACCACATTGGTTAGGCTGGTCTAGAACTCCTGACCTCAGATGATCCACCAGCCTTGGCCTCCCAGAATGCTGGGATTACAGGTGTGAGCCACCACACCCAGCCACCCCTGTGTTATTAATGGAAATTTGGCTTAATGTCCAGCAGAATTACCATGTGAGAATTATTTTTAAGTTAATTTCTTGGCAGAGAACAGTGGTTCTCAAAGTGTGGTCCCTGGACCAGCAGCATCAGCATCCCCAAGAAATTTGTTAGACGTGCAAATTCTTGAGCTCCAACCCAGATCTACTGAGTCAGGAATCCTGGGGATGGGACCCAGCAGTTTCTATTTTAACAAGTTTCCCAGGTGATTCTGATGTATGCTCAAATCTGAGAACTCCAAAGTGACAATAAATTTGAACTCCAAACCCATGCGAGTGCAAGATTATGGTTATACATTCTCAAGGAAAGCTACTTTTGGTTTTCCAAACTAGAGGCAAGGTGGAGACAGATCAAGCCATGTCTTCTTCCAGTGTTTGTGGACAGAGGTGTTCTGATCTACATTCTCGCTGAGTGTGAAACCTCTTCACTACCAAGATGGGCACCTGTCCCATGCCTCACTCCTTTATTGCAGAGGGCACTGAATTATTAGTTCACATACTTAGCAGTCTGAGTGAGTTTCCTCTTTAGTTATGGCCCTTGGGAATTTCTTACTTTTTCCAGAACTGACCTATATATTTAAAGGGATGCTGGTATACCTTATCCAGTATTTCTGGGTGTTTTATAGTGGGAGCATTTCAGGTTATATTGTCTTCCATGTTACTGGACACTGAAGTCCTCTCAGTGTAATGAAAATTAGTTTCTCCTTTAGAATTCTTTTTAGAGTGTCTGGTAGCCTCCTGCTTCACTGGTGACCTTACACTTTTCACTTACCCCGGGGTCTGGGCCCACTTTGTCACTCACAAAGACCAAAAGCTGAACAAATCCTGGGGGTCTCTACCTTACCTCTGCCTAGAACTGGAGTCCAGTTCAGCCGACATTTGTTGAGTGCCCATTGGGTTAGGGATGAGGGGAGTTCACTTTGTACAAGCGACAGGTATCTGTGCTAGAGGACACCACCCCATGGTCATTGCACTCAGGGACCTTCCTCTATTCCAGCATGTAAATACCCTTGTGCTACCCCAGGGAAACTTGACTCCTCTAAGGAGGAGGGTCAGAATGGTGTCAGGGTGAAGAGCACGGGCTTTAAAATCCACTGGAATCAAGTTCGACTCCCAGCTCTGCCTCTTACAAGCTGTGTGATCTTGAGTAAGCCTCTGCCCGTCTCTGAGTATCAGCTTCTCCAAATGTAAGGTGGGATGACAGAGGGTTGCTGTTAAGGATCCAGTGAGGTCATTCATAGAAGGCACTTGGCCAAGCACCTGGCACATGCTGAGTCCTCCAGGGAGCACCTCCAATGGATGTTTGTAAACCAAATGGCTGTTGTGAGTCTGCTTCTCATGATATTGGACTTGGAGAAGTCAGGCTGGGGACGTGGGCTGGCCCTTGGGTGCTCCAGAGGCCATCATGTCACAGATAGACCTTGGCATAGCAGCCCTGTACCCCACCGTTCCTGTGGCGACCTTTCTTCATGTATCCCACCTCTGCTCAGTCGTGTGACTCAACCCAGGAAGACAGGGAAGCTGCCAATCATAGTATACCTTCCCTCTGGCTACAGTGATTGGACCACAGGAGAGTCACATGACTTAAGGTGGGCCAATCAGAATTCTCTAGTACTTTTCATGCTGGAGCAGTCTCTTTTCTCTGTAGCTGAGATGTAGGAAGGAAAGAAGGAAGCCTGAGGGAAGGAAGTCTAGAGCCGCCTGGAGGCAGGGTTTCAGACCGCTTCATGGGGACAGAGTGAAACCAGCCTGCAGGGAGAGGCTAAGAGACAGAGTCCTGATTTAAGTCATCCTGGGGGCATTCCTTCTGGTTATAGTTGGATTACAGGATCCCAACCTATGTTTTTGTTTGTGTATTTTATTGTTTAAGCTTGTTCAGACCGAGTTTCTACCACCTACAATCAGAAACAACCCCCAAAACATGTCTCCCCATGGAAGGTTCCAGGAACTCTTGGCCACTCCATTCTGCGTGTCGGAAATTCTCCAAAGGTGAACCAGACACAAACCACATCTGCCAACCTGGCCTGGTGTTGACAGGCGGGTCCGGTGCGGGATGTGCCCTGTTGTTTGAAGAACATCATGTGTAGAACAAGGGGACAGAGGGAGGCCATAGGGTGCAACAGGACACAGGCCTGGGCAGAACTCCACCACCCTTGGGATTTGAGTATCCCAGAAGAAGGAAGCTTTGGGCAGTGACGTGGCCATGTTCTAAACCACCCAGAGAAATAAGGTCCTGAGCAGAGCTCCAGCAGATGTGGTATGGTTCCACCCACCGCCTCAGATTCTCTTCAGAGCAGCCCATCATGACCCCCTAGCAAGAGTCACTTGCCCTTCTCCCAGATCAAACCCTAGCCCAGCAGGTCCTGTTCATGGGGAATGGCTTTTGCCCACTTTTAAAAAGTGGCCTGCAGAGCCTGGCGAAGTCCCTCCGGTATCCCCTAGCCCACTGCACCTGGTCTGTTCTGCACAGTTCTCCCCGCTTTATCTTTGACCTCAAAAAAAGATCATCCTGGAAAAAGATTGTTTTGTGTGCAGTTTACCCAAATGCCACTTTTTCTAATTTTGCCAGAGTTGCCCTCCCCTTTCCCCCTTCCTTTTCTTTCTTGGATTTGCTCTGGGGTTGGCTTCCTCGAACCAAAATAACTCTCTCAATGCACAGGGAAAAGTGCTTCCTGTGGATGAATGACATCTGTATGAAAAGCCGGCAAGCCGGCCGATTTCTGTCCTTTGAAGACGCTTGTCAGCGAGTGCCACGGTGAAGTGTCAGGCATCACCCGGGGTGACTGTGGAGACGCCTGCAACAGTGAGCTTTTTTTTTTTTTCCCCCGAAAGCCTTCAGCCCAAACTTTGGGCTCTCCGGGGACCCAGGAGCGCATCCATTTTCTGAGGAGATGAAAAGCGTTGCTGGTTTGAGCAGCTGGTGTTTTCTCCTGCGTTCCCGGCAGGGCCCTGCAGCAGTGCCTTTGTAGCTCACCTGCTCTGCCTTGCGTGCTTCAACTCCTCTCCTTTCTTCCCCACTTCGTGCGCCCATGCGAGGGGCTCTTTTGCTCTCTGAGAGGAGAAGCGATGCTGGTAATGCCCCTGCGGCTCTCCTGTGGGACAGGCGGGGGAAATCTCACGGTTAAGAATATGGCCCTGGGCCGGGCGCCGTGGCTCACACCTGAAATCCCAGCACTTTGGGGAGCCGAGGAGGGCGGACCATTTGAGGTCAGGAGTTCGAGACCAGCCTAGCCAGCATGGTGAAACCCCATCTCTACTGAAAATACAAAAATTAGCCCGGTGTGGTGGTGTGCAGCTGTAATCTCAGCTACTCAAGAGGCCGAGGCAGGAGAATCGTTTGAACCCAAGAGGCAAATGTTGCAGTGACCGTAGATCACACCTCTGCTTTCCAGCCTGGATGACAGAGTTAAACTAAGCAAAAAAAAAAAAAAAAAAAGAGAGAGAGAGAAGAGAAAAGAATGTGGTCCTAGAGTCAGACTGGGGGTCTGGGTTCAAATCTCTGAGCCTCAGTTTTCCCATCTGAAGAATGGAGTTGTTAGGTTTAGTGAAGACACTACCAGATAATTACTTCCTTAGTGCGGAGCCCGATACATAGCAAGTGCTCACCTCTCCGGGTTCACCGTGGCTGACCTTCTCTCTCAGCCCACGTGCCACCATATTCAAGTTAGCGCAGCTCTGGAGGGCAGCACTATCTCCCTCTTCCGTGCTCTTCCCCTTGCCCACAGTAGCTTTCCATACTTGGTCTGTCTAGTGGACTTCTATTCGTCCATCAGGGCCCAGCTTAAAGCATCGCCCCTCTGTAAATCTCAGTCAGCAGCCCCTCCACCCTAAGGCTGACCATAAACAAAGCCTTGCTTTGTGCATGCACGTGCGTGCGTGCCTGTGTGTGTGTCTTAAACAACAGCAGTTTATGTTCTCATAGCTCTGGAGGTTAGAAGTTCAAGATCACGGTTTCAGCAGGTTCTTTCTGAGGCTTCTCTTGGCTTATAGATGCCTGTCTTTTCCCTGTGTCTTCACGTGGTCATACCCCTGGGCGTGTCAGTGTCTTAATCTCTTATTATAAGGACACCTGCAGATTGAATTAGGGCCCACTGTCATGATCTAATTTTTACCTTAAATACCTCTTTAAAGGCCCTACTCCAAATACAGTCTCCAAACACACATTTGAAGTCCTGGGGGGTTAGGACTTCAGTTGGGGAGGTGGGAGTTCAGCTCCTGACAAAAAGGTCACCATGCCTAGGCGTGCTTCTAGACAGTACCTGCGAGGGCTTCAGACCCTGCAGGACCCGAGAGCATGGCTTTTGACAGCCCCAGGGCCCAGCTCCTGTGGTGAAGATGGGAGGGTCACTGCATGGGGGATGCTGGCCTGGGAGCTCCTGGGCATAGAGCTTGGCTTCCTTCCCTGACTTGAGGCCTAGGCACACACCTCCATGCTCTGCCTCCTGGTCTTACAAGGAGTTTGTAAGTCTCATCCTCCCACAGCAGCCATGGAGGCGTCAGGAGCTAGAATCTCAGATATCCATAGAGTGCTAGAAGGGAATGGGTATGCCTGAAGACATCCTGCCCAGCTTCAGCAAGTGGGGGTCTCTAGACAACCTCCTAGGGCCACACAAGAAATAAAACTGTCAACACTATCTGTGGGTTTGTCCTCCCTCTCTTTCCTCCTTCCCTCTCTTCCTTCCTTCCCTCCCTCCCGCCCTCCTTTCCTCCCTCCTTCCTTCCTTCCTTCCTTCCTTCCTTCCTTCCTTCCTTTTTCAAGATTTTCTTTAGAGCAGTTCTAGGTTCACAGCAAAATCAAGAGTTACCATATCCTCTCTGCCCCCACACGTGCGTAGCCTCCCCCGTTATCAACAGGCCCCACCAGAATCGTACATTTGTTACAAATCAATGTACATTGACACATCATTACCTAGAGTCCATAGTTTACATTAGGGTTCATTCTTGGTGTGGGATGTTCTATGGGTTTGGACAAACGTATAATGACAGTATCTGCCATCACAGTACCATACATAGGATTTCTGCCATCACAGTACCATACATAGGATTTCTGCCATCACAGTGCCATACATAGGATTTCTGCCATCACAGTGCCATACATAGGATTTCTGCCATCACAGTACCATACATAGGATTTCTGCCATCACAGTGCCATACATAGGATTTCTGCCATCACAGTGCCATACATAGGATTTCTGCCATCATAGTATCATACATAGGATTTCTGCCATCATAGTATCATACATAGGATTTTTGCTGCCCTAAAAATCATCTGTGCTCCACTACTTCATCCCTCCCTGCTCCCTCCAACCTCTGGACACCAGTGACCCTCTTACTGTCTGAATAGTTTTGCCTTTTCCAGAATTCCATATAGTTGGAATCAAATAGTATGTAAGCTTTTCAGACTGACTTTTTTCACTTAGCAACATGCATGTAAGATTCCTCCATGTGTTTTCCTGGCTTTTTAGCTCATCTTTTTTTAGTACTGAATAATATTCCATTGTCTGGAAGTGCCACCATTTATTTATCCATTCACCCACTGAAGGACATTTTAGTTGATTCCAAATTTGGTCAATTATGAGTAAGGCTGCTGTAAACATCTGACTCCAGGTTTTTTTTTTTTTTTTTTTTTTTTTGTGGACTTAAGTTTTCAACTGCTTGCTTTGGGTAAATACGAAGGAACAAGATTGCTGGATCATATGGTAAGAGTTTGCTTAGTCTTTTAAGAAACCGCAACACTATCTTCAAAGTGGCTGCACCATATTGCCTTCCTACCAGCAACGAATGGGAGTTCCTGTTGCTCCACATCCTCGTCAGAATTTAGTATTGTCAGTGTTCTGGATTTTGGCCATTCTGATAGGTGTGTAGAGGTATCTCATTGTTGTTTTAATTTGCATTTTCCTGATGATACATGATTTGGAGCCTCTCTTCATATGCTTATTTGCATATGCTGTGTATCTTCTTTGGTGAGGGTCTGTTAAGGTTTTAGTCCATTTTTTAATCAGTCTATTTTCTTATTATCAAGTTTTAAGAGTTCTTTGTATAAAAGTCCTATGTCAGATCCGTCTTTTGCAAATATTTTCTCCCAGTCTGTAGCATGTTTTCTCATTCTGTTAATACTCCATTTCCAGGAGAAGAAGTTTTTCATTTTAATGAAGCCCAGCTTATCAAGAATTTATTTCATGGATTGTGCTTTTGATGTTGTATCTAAAAAGTCAACACTAAACCCAAGGTCATCTAGATTTTTTCCTATATTCTGGGAGTTGTATAGTTTTGCATTTTACGTTTAGGTCCATGATCCATTTTGACTTAATTTTTGTGAAGGGTGTAAGGTCTGTGTCTCTATTGATTTTTTTTTCTGGGTGGGGGGAGCATGTGGCTGTCCAGTTGTTCCAGCACCATTAGTTGAAAAGACAAATATCTCTTCTTCATTATATTGCCTTTGCTCCTTTGTCAAAGATCAGTTGACTATATTTATGTCAGTCTATTTCTGGGCTCTCTATCCTGTTCTATTGATCTATTTGTCTATTCTTTCTCCAATACCACACTGTCTTCATTACTGTAGCTTTATAGTAAGTCTTGAAGTTCAGTTGTGTCAGTCCTTGACTTTGTCCTTCTCCTTCATATTGCATTGGCTATTCTGGGTCTTTTGCCTCTCCATATAAACTTTAGAATCAGGTCGTCAATATCCACAAAATAGCTGGCTGAGATTTTAATTGAGATTGCACTGAGTCTGTAGATCAAACTGGGAAGAACTGACAACTTGACAATATTGAGTCTTCCTATCCATGAACATGGACTATCTCCCCATCTATTGAGTTCTTCCGTGATTTTATTCAGCAGAGTTTCGTAGTTTTACTCACATGGATCTTGTACATATTTCATTAGATTTTGCCTTGCTTTATTTATGTATAGCATTTAGTCTACATGTGTTTGTGTTCCTGTCAAGAGCATGTTCCTACACCCTGTGGGCCTCCCCACCCCCATGTAGTTCCCTCTGCGTTTGTAACCCTTTGTCCATATCTCTATCACAAAACAGTGCTGATTGCAATATCTGCCTCAAGGAATGGCAAACTCCTATGAACTTAGGAACAAGCAAGTAACATGAATGGTAGATCTGGCTCTGCTTGTGGGAGATATGGGGTGCTAGGCAACTGGGGAGACCTGGCCCTGCCCCAGGGAAATAAAATTGATTAAAATGCTGGGCTGGACAGATAAAATACCTGATTACTGGCTGACTGTGGCCCTTGGGCCTGCTTCTTTACAGTCCCTGGTTGTATTTATGTCCTCTTCCCAGCCCCATCAAGACAGAGAGCTCTTTGATGGCAGGGACCCACCAGCCCACCCCAACTTCAGTGACCTGTGCTGGGGGGGCACACATTGCAGAAGTGAGCAAATTTTTGATAAATGAAGAAACACATTTGCTATTGCCCTTCTCATTCTTTTCAAAAGTAAAATATATTCAATGTGGCCATTGTAGAAAGAACAGATAAGCAAAAAGAAGAGAATAAAAATGGTCCCTTATGAGATAAATCTTTATCACCATTTCTTTTGTTGACATGTCACAGACAGATAAAGGCACAGATCCTATAGGTTGAGCTCGACTAACTGTCACAAACTGAACATACCCATGGAATTTCCTTTTGGATTAAGAACTAGAAAGTCCCTGGCCCACCTACAGGCTCCTTCCTACCCCTTCCAATCACCGCCAACCACCCACCCCACAGGGGGATCCCTGTGCTAACTTCTCACAGCACAGATTCGTTTTGCTTGTTTGCAATCAACCAGCGAGTGGTCTTCTGTGTCCGGAGTCTTTAAAATAACATTATTTTCCCAAGATTCACCTGTGCTGTGTAGCATTACAGTTCATTCTCATTGCCATCTAGCATTCTATTGTGTGACCATACTACAATTGATTCATCCATTCCCCTATGCAAGGACATTTGGGTGGCTTCCAGTTGGGGACTTCTACAAACGGTGCTGTTAGGAACACTGGTTCATGAGTGTCTTTTAGTGCACAGGGGCACACAATTTTCTTGGGTATAAATCAGGGTTTCTCAGTCTTGGCACAATTGACATTTGGGGCTGGAGAATTCTTTGTTGTAGGGGCAGCTCTGTGCGTTGTAGGATGCTCAGCAGCATCACTGGCCTCTACCCACTTGATGCCATAGCATCCCCCAAGTTGTAACAATAACAAATGTCTCCAGGGGCTGGGCATGGTGGCTTATGCCTGTAATCTGAATGCTTTGGAATGCCAAAGCAGGTGGCTCACTTGGAGCCAGGAATTTGAAACCAGCCTGGGCAACATAGGGAGACCCCGTCTCTACAAGAAAATTTAAAAATTAGCTGGGTATGGTGGCAAGCGCCAGTAGGTCTAGCTACTCCAGAGGCTGAGGCAGGAGAAGAGCTTGAGTCCAGGAGTTTGAGGCTGCAGTGAGCGATGATCACGCCACTGCACTCCAGCCTGGGGGACAGAGGGATACCTCCTCTCAGAGAAAAACAATGGAATTTTAGATAAACAATGAATGATTTTCAGTATAAATACCTCCCATGAAATGTTTGGGATGTACTTAAACTGAAAAGAAAAATCATACATTGTTTATCTGAAATGTATCTAGGTGTCCTGTGTTTTATCCAGCGATTGGCTCAATTTCATTTCTTCTGTCTTCTGAACACTGCAGTGACGAACATCCTGGAAGCTGAATCTTTGCATACAAACCGTGTTTCCCAATCGAGGCTTCTCATTTGAATCACTTGGGGGCTTGTTAATGGCCAGCATCTGGGCCCCACCCCAGGTCTCTCGAAACAGATTGCAGGCTGGGTTGAGACTGAATTAGTAACTAAGGCCCCAGGTGATTCAGAGCCAAAGCTATAGGGTAAACACCCGAGGAGAGGAAAACGAGAGGGCCAACCCGCCTGTTTTGCTAACTAACGTGGAAGATGGGGCAGGGGTACTTCCTCGCTGCTCCGTGCCTGGTCAGCTGGGTCAGCTGTCTTCTGTGAGTGAAGACAAGGGCTTGTCTTTGCCCAGCCTTGCCTGGGACCCCTCTGCCCGTGGCCTTCAGCTTGGACAGGGGGCTGCTATGGGGGTGCCCTCACCTTGAGCTGCCCCTCAGCTGAGCCCGGAGCCTGTCCTGGCTTCAGAGGAAGCAGCAGCTGAACTTTGGCAGCAGGAGGGAAGTGGGGGTTGTGGGCACCAGAACCAACTGCATTGATTTCTGGCTGCAGTTCTTGGAAGGCCTGTCATGAGGAAAACAGGCAGCGGGTAAACAGCAGACGGCGGCGGGGCCCAGCAGCCGGGAGGACCTGGCTGGACCTGGGAACCTGTCTTAGCCTGTGGTACCGGCAAGGGCTGGCCACCACCGCTGGGGAGACCGTGCCCCTTGGGCCCAGGCCTGCGCCTCTCGAGACCCCACCATCTAGCCAGGTAAGGTTTGCCCAGACCTGGTCCCCAAGAACTGTGTCTCCTTTGCTCTGCCCCTGCCTGTTCAGAGCCTTAGGGATTCAGGGTTCATTCATCTAGTTCCCCATGGGCCTTCTCCGGACCAGGCCTGGTGGGGCCATGCCCAAGGGCTGCAGGGGACGGAGAACACAGCTGCTACCACCGCCCCCCAGCCCCACCCTGAGCCCTGCTCACAGGAGCAGCCACTCTCCCTGGCTTTGGAGGGCAGAGCTGATTTCTGTTCCATGCCAGCTGCTGCTGGGCACCCCTGGAGCCGTCAGACCGCAGCCAACTGGGCAGGCCGACCCCGTCTGCGCAGAGTCACCGCAAAATTACAGCTCAGACAGGATCAATAGGATCAGGTCGAGGGGCCTTCAGAGGATGATTTTGCTTTGAGGAGAGGTCAGAGGGGCTTCAGACATAAATTTATTATTTAAGGAAGGATTCCTGGTGGTCCGTAAGAGTTTGTTGGACGGGGAGTCAGCCTCTCTCTGGTGTCCTGGGTGTTCTCTGGGGTGGAGTCACAGTGTCTAGGCTGTTTGGGATGGGGTGAGCTGGGTGCCTTCCCCGGCAACGGGTCAAAGGGATGCTTGGGCTTTGAGGGCAGTGTTTGGATGCAGAGAGGGAGCTGCTCAACCTTCCATGTCCTTTTGCTGCCGATGTTTTCGGGGAGAGCTCATTTGACAAATATATGTGTGTGTCTTGCTGTCTTTTTACTGATCTGAGCACTTACTGTAGGCCTGGCATTATTCTAGGCTGAGGGAATCAGGTCATGACCAAGCCAGATGGAGCTTATAAGTCTCATTATTTGTCCTTACTGGGGAAGAATCCAAGGCCCAGAGTGTCTGAGTGATTTGCCTAGGGTCACTCAGCAAGAGGCCCCTGCCAGGTTCCACTCGGCCTAGGAAATGAATGAAATAGTCTCTATCGGATCAGGTGGGAAACTGAGTCTGAATAATGATGATGATAATAGCCTTCATTAAGGGCTTAGCAGGTGGCTGGGCACTGTGCTAAGATGAGGTTGGTACTATTGTCATCCCATTATAAAGTTGAGAAAACTAAGGCTCAGAGAGGTGAATGCACATTCTTGAAGTCACACAGCTAGTCAGTGGCAAAGCTGGGATTTGAACCTAGGACTCTGGCTTTCAAGCTTAACCACACACCATGTGGATACTTTCTGAAGTTCCCACTAAAGGCTTGTGCACTGGAGAGGGAAGTAAGCGTCATCATTTTTATGAAGGTCAGGTCCTCAGGCTGGGATGTGCAGTTGAGGAAGATGCTAATCCCCCACTGACTTTATCCAGAACTGACCTGAAGAGCAAAAAAAACACCTCCTATAATAATAGCAGTATTAACAATGGAAGCAACAGATGCCACTTTTGAGTAGTTGAAGAATTCACACTACCATGTAGAGATGACCATGTAGAGATGACCTAGAGAATTTCAAACACATAGCTGCATTCTTATTCCCATTTGATGGATGAGCAAACTGAGGCTGGGAGACTCACTTGCCAAAGCTCACACAGCCAGGAAGTGGCAGAGCTGGGATTTGAGTTCTGTTGGCTACACAGCTCACAGAGCCTCCTTGCTGGTTCTCCCAACAGCTGCTCCAAGGAGCCAGTGGGAGCTTCTGTGCTCTTCCGGGGTCTCCCAGTAGCTCAGAGCATAGACGTGACTCACCCTTCTCTCCATCACTCAACAGACGGTCTAGCCGCCTCCTAGGTTCCAGTCTGTTTCCAGCCCTGCTCAAGACTCTTACATTTTCCCCTCCTAAATCCTCCTTTCTAATCAGGTCAGCCGTTAACTGCAGGCCCCAAAATAATAATGCCAAGTGCAGCCTTTGCTGCGTTGGATTTCCTGCTTGCTTAGCAGAATGGAAACTTTGGCATGGGTATATGTGTGTCCTTAAAAAAATCCTTTATTTACTCTGCTCTTGTTTTTGTAAGATATGACTCTTAACGAGGCTTTAATTCAAGGTCAAAGAGTCGAGAAGTTGGCAAGAAAGCTCATCGCCCCTCGGGGCCCTGCTGGACACATAAACGGCCAAAGGATAGCTCTTTGCATCTCCTCTTTTAAACAGTCCCATTGCAACAGAGCTATTCCTTGCACGAGGAGGTAAAATATTTGAACTGATTGTATTGCCTGTTCCTAACTGTTTGCAGAATACATCTCTGCCCCCCTTGACTATTTATTTTTTCCTTTGCTGTAGTTCAAGGGAAATAATTTATTAACTTGGGAATTCCAAATAGCGCTCCCCAACCTTGCAGCCCCCTAAGGCCGGGGCCAGCCTTTGCCTGCCCTGCTCGGGGAGTTGAAAGAGGCCTTTCCTTGAAAGGCGCAGCCGTGTGGCAGGGCCCAGGCAGACGTGGGTAATGTATTCACAGTCATGACTCGCAGACCCCGAGTGTCTTGAACCTCAGCCTCTGGGGACTGGCATGGCCATGCCATCGACCTGAACCCCTTGGACTGCTGCCCCCCTGGACTGATGGCCTAAATCCATCAGGCTCACCAGCCCTGGTCTTGGACCACTGAATAATTTACGGTCCCTCGGAGCAGTGAGGAGCAGGTCACTGGAGTTCATGGGTTAATAACAGGTTTGGTTTTCGATGTCAGCAGCTCTCTTGATAACGTATGAAAGAATCCTATTCTGTTGATTAGATTTTGAAATGGATCAATTTTTAATCAGCCAAACACCTGACTCACTCAATAAGAGTTGCATTGTGGAGACAGGATGGAGGCCGGCTTTATTTACAAGAGTGTTTGGTTTTTGGGGGCCATACGCAAATTTCCACCCAGATCCCTCCTCCGGCAAGAAATTGACCAGATTATCTCCCACCTCAAATGGCAGCGTTTGATTCATCTTCTGATTAGTTGGGAAATCCATGGGTCTGTTTAAGAGATAAGAACGGCAGCTAAAGGTTTGATTTAGTCTTCCGTGGTTATTGATGGGAAAAGCATGTATTTGCCAATGAAGAAATTTTTGCTTAATGTAACAACAAGAAAGAAGAGAGGAAACAAAGGGAGTCCAGGTGGTATCCAGGGGTGGCAAAGGCATTTCAGCTATGGGGGCACCTGGGGTTTCCATCCCTGTCCTTGGAGATTTTCGAAACAATGGTATAGAAATCAGCAGATGAGTACATTGAATTTGTAGGTGGCTAATTGTGGAGCAGTGGGGTGTTGCTTCTGGTCATTGTATTTATTCATTCAACAACCAGTGGAGCCCACACTGTGCCCAGCACCGGCCTAGGAGTTGGGGAGAAGCCAACATTGAGAGACACTAGGGTCCTGCCCTTGTAGAGCTTCCTTTCTGGTGGGAGGAGCCAGGCAGGAAAGAAAGGACAAAGTGTCCAATCACAAGGCATGCTGAGCGTTGGGAAGAAGTAGAGGAACTTAGTGGAGAAAGGAACAAGAGCATCTCATTTCAGGTGTTGGGGGCCAGGTGCAGAGACTTATGCCTGTAATCCTAGAACTTTGGGAGGCGGAGGTGGAGGAGGAGGATCACTTGAAGTCAGGAGTTCAAGACCAGCCTGGTCAACATAGTGTGCGCCTCCCCCCTCATCTCTACACAAAACTTTTAAAAAATTAGCTGGATGTGGTGGTGTGCGCCTGTGGCCCCAGCTACTCAGGAGGCTGAGGCGAGAGGATTGCTTGAGCCTGGGAATTTGAGGCTACAGGGAGCTATGATCACACCACTGCACTCCAGCCTGGGTGACAGAGAACGATCCTGTGTCTAAAAATAAAAAGTCGGAGAAGGAGTTTGGGTTTTCTCTACAGTGCAAGAGAGATCCATGGACAGGTTGTGAACAGGGGGTGACTTGAGTTTGGCAATGGAAAAGGTCACTCAGAGGAGGGTGGGCTGGGAGACCCCTGAGGGGTCTACTGTAGCCATCTGGTGAGTGATGATGGTGGCTTAACCAGGGGAAGGGGATGGATTCAATCATTCTGGCCAGGGGCCAGGTGGCTGAGGAAGAGGAAGCAGTACGTGGGACCACCTGGGTCCCAGCCCAGCCTAAAAAGGCCTGTTAAGCCTATTGTGGCCTGGCCCCATGGGGGCTAAGGCACTGCTTGTCTGTGGACTGGGGACGACTGGGACCTGGTGGCCCAGAGCTTGCAGACTTGGGCTCTGAGATCAGACAGATGTGGGAGCTTCCCGCCTCACTGCCTTTTACAAACTGTTGGCCTCAGACAAATTCTCATTTGTACATACAAGCAGGTTAGAATAATTTTTGGTCTAAGACTTTCCAAAAGGACTGCTAGGAAACTCCCATCAGTGGTCGCCCCTTGGAAGGGGTACTTGGGGTGGGTGGGGGATTTACCCTCTCTGGTAGCCTCTGAGTTTACGCTACAGGTGAGTATTATCTAGTCGAAATTGTCTACACTACCTGTGACACACAGCAGCATGGACCTGTGGTGGCATTCTGAGCGAGGGCTGGTTTTGTTGCCCCATTTTACAGATGAGGATCAGACAAGGGAAGTCACTTGCCTGCAGTCGCACAGCCCTACCTGGTCACTCCAGCCCCTTCCTAGGCCCTGACCCCTCCGTGTCTTCCCAGCTTGGCTTATCTTCTTTGTAGCTGTTGGTTAAGATTGTAGACTTGGTGGGACTTAGAAGAGCAAGATTTTCCCCGGCACGAGTAGTGATTTCTCATTCCCCGGTGCTCTGCTCTGAGAATCATCGATTGGACAGCTTTATTTATTAGCTTAATCTTTGCACATCCCTCAGCAACGCTGTTCTCCCTCCTGCTTTGTCCAGCGCAGAACAGCCTGTGCGCACACCTGTGTGCGTGTGTCCAGCTTGCTTTGTGTGGCTGTCCACATGGGGTTTTTCCAGGTGTGGCTTTGGGACTGGGTAGGAGGACGCCTCACTTCACGGTGCTCCCTGGTGACAAGCAGGTGGCCACAATCATCTTAATTCAGGCAGGGCGTGCAGGAATTGCTTGCTGAGAGATGGCAATGGGAAAACACCCTTTGGTCTAACGTCAGAAGTCCTGGGTTCTAGTCCTGGCATGCCCACTTGCTTGCTGTGTGACCTTGAGCAAGTCACTTCTGTTCTCTGGGCCTCAATTTCTCATCTAGGGATGATAATACTATCTGGCTTTCTTGTTTCTTGAACAGACTGAGCACTTTCCCACCTCAGGGCCTTTGCACTGGCTCTTCCCTGTGCTCACGGCAGCCCACGGCAGCCTGCCCTGCTCCTTCACCCTGGCTGGTGGTCTTTCAGAAGTTCCCTTCACAGAGAGGCTTTCTCTGGCCACCCGGACTAAAATCCTATAGCGCACACACACACATCCTTACACACACCCCTACACACAACCCAACACATACTCACACACCTACACACACCCCTACACACACACATCCCTACACACCTACACAACTACACACCCCTACACACACCCCCTATACACACACTACACACCTACACACACCCCTACACACACACCGCTACACACCTACACACACCTACAGACACACACACACAGCCCTCACTTCCCTTCCCTGCTGCATTTTCTTTCTTCCTTAGCACTTAACGTGATTGAACATTTATATTTCACCCATTTACCTTGTTTGCTGATTTCTCCCATTAAAATGTCAGTTCTAGGGCCAGGAGTGATGGCTTATGCCTGTAATCCCAGCACTTTGGGAAGTCAAGATGGGAGGATTGCTTGAGGCCAGGAGTTCGAGACCAGCCTGGGCAATGTAGCAAGACCCTATCTCTAAAAAAATAAAAAATAAAAAAAGCCAGGTGTGGTGGCATACACTCATAGTCCTAGCTACTGGGGAGGCTGAAGCAGGAGGATCACTTGAGCCCAGAACTCTGGTGCTGCAGTGAGCTGTGATCATACCACTGCATTCCAACCTGAATGACAGAGTGAGACCCTGGTTCTCAAAAAATAAAATGTCAGCTCTAGAAGGGCAAGGATTTTGTGTGTTTTGCTTACTACTGTCTTCCTAGCACCTAAAACGGCACTTGGCACAGAGTAGATGCTCCGTAAATATCTGCAGAAGGAATGAGTGAAATAAGTCAGTATAACATAGGTGCTTCCTGGTAGTAATAAGCACTTAACAAACGTGAGTTGTTGTTATTCTTACTGATATTACTGCTATTAAGCTTTTTTGAGCTTCAGTTTCCTCATCTATAGAGGGGAGATGCTGCTGATAATAGCTGTCATAGAGTTACTGTGAAGTCAGTGCTGTGCACGGCAGCTTTGTAGTACAGCTGCTGAAACAGTAATTCTTCAACACATAGGAGCTCTTATAGCTGTAGGTACAATGAATCATAAGGAGTGTTTCTGGAAAGTGGAGTTTGTGTCTGGGACCCGGGGACCAAGCCCTTGTCATGCGGTCGCCGTTTCTGATTGACTACTGCAGTGGTGGGAGCATTGATCTTTCTGTTTGCCCCCTGCTGTTGTCCACTCAGAGTGTCCAGCTGAGGTTTACAAACACCCCCCTGGGATTCCAGCTTTCTCAAAGGGTGTCTCAAATTCTTCTACACAAAGTTCATTTTATTTTTTTATTTTTACTTTTTTTAAAGTATGGGAAGTTTCTGTTTAGGAGGGGAAGACCAATGGATATTTATTGCCCTAGGGAGACATCCCTAGCCCATTGCTGTATGGATGAAACCACTGCCAAGCAGCATGAAGAATGTAGTTTCCGTGAATGAGGAAGCAGAGCATCCCCTGGCCAGGGAAATGAGATCTAGCCTCACCCCTGGAGTCAGGGAGGAACCTCACCCAGGATTCTTAATTGCAAACAACGGAAACTGACTCAGCCCCCACCAAGACTCATGTAAGGAGGGGCTTCTCCACCCGTAAGAAGGCGATTCTGATTCTGACTGGCCATAAAGCATGACAGATGTTCATGACAATTGGGAGGGGTTAGGATGGGGTGAGGAAGGGACCCCCAAATGAGAATAAGGGGTGATTGCTGGATGCAGTGGGCACTGGTGCTGCGGCGCTGACCAGCCGCTGCTGTCCACTGCAGAACCCAAGACAGGGCAGAAGACGAGCAGGTGCTGTTCTGTTCCCCTTGGACCTTTTAGTGTCTTCCATGAGCTTCCACCTGCTGCTGACTGTGTCTCGGTTTTTCCCCAAAACCGTAAGACCACTTTGCCTGAGAGTGGGCAGGCCAGAAGTTTGGAGGCTACAATCCCCGGGTGTAGCCCGCCAGCCTCAGGAGTTGGCATATAAATGCCCCGCCTCCCTCGCCCCTGAGAGGAACGTCGCAGATGCCTGTTTTGCTCTTCCTTGGGATAGTGGAGATTATAGGCGATTTTTGTGTTTGGCTTTCTTAAGGAGGATTTTTGGTTTCCAGCACGGAGAATGTATTATTTTGCTGTTTTAAATCAATCTGCTACAAAAGGACAGGAATGTCCCTGAGAAGGTTGGGGGTGTCTGTGTGGGGACAGCAGGTGGTTTGAGAGCATCTCTGTTGTATCTGCTCAAGTTGTGGACAGAGCAATTCGGGCTTCTTCAGCTGAGATGGGGAGGGGGGGAGAGAGAGAGAGAGAAGGGAGAAAGTAGAAAAATCACAATATATCAGAAGGAATACAGTATTTATAAAGCAATTAGAGTCAGTCCAAATAAAAGGCTGGCAGCCTGAATTGGTTTGATTCCAAGAGTTTTCTGGATTTGCAACTTTAGTGGGAAGAGGGATTTGAATTAATTTCATGTCTCTTGAATGCCTACTGTGTGCCAAGGACCGTGCTGGGCAAGTGTCCCAAAGTGAGAAAATCAACTAACAGCAGTGACCTGGGTGGGACTGGAGTGGCAGGTCGCCCCAGGGACGCTGAAGCCCAGGGTCTAGGGACAGAGGAAAGACCAGCCAGGGAGCCGGGAAAGAGGACACAGCTTTGAAACCAGCCCTGGAAGACTCACTGGGAGGTGGAGGAGGCAGGTGCCCCAGTGCCGAGCACAGCATGAGCAAAAGCCTGGAGAGGGGGCGGCATGGCCACGGCCTGGGGCCCTGAGCAGGCTGGTTTGGCTTGTCTGGGAAGGGTGGGCAATGTGGAAGGTAGGCTGGGAGACTGCAGGAGCCTGGGCATCATGAAGAGGGGTTGCTGGGTATCTTGGTGGGCCATGGGGAGCCATGGAGGGCATTTGAGCAGGAGGGGGAGATGTTCCCAGCTGTGTTGGAAAGCGTCTTCTATCACAAGGTTTCTCAGCTCCACACCATTGACATTTGGGGCCATTTTGTGGTAGGGGCCGCCCTGTGCCTTGTAGGGTGCTTAGCAGCCTTTCTGGTCGCTTCCTTCTAAGTGGCAGTTGCCTCCCCCGCTAACTCGTACCAACCAAAAATGTCTCCAGACATTGCCGAATGTCCTTCGGGGATCACAGTCAACCCTAGCCAAGAACCACAGGACCAACTTAGGAGAGAGATGAGCAGGGCCACCAGCCGGAGAGCAGCTACCATGCAGGTGACCATCAAGGTCACCCAGAACTGGAGGGGGGGGGTGCAGGGGAAGGAGGGTGTGGGTATGAGAGGCCTTCCAGAAAAAGGATTCAAAGGCAGGCCCGGGAGACCATGGAAGGGACAAATATTAGAGCCTGGGGCTGGGGTCCAAGGTCCAGGGCCTGATGGGTTGATGGGACCAGAGACATATGTGAAGGGAAGAGGAGTCCTTTGGGGTGAGTAGAGCTAGAGGACCCTAGAGTCGATGCATCTTGGGGTGCTATCTGGGAGTCAACACAAAGTGGGTCTGTGGTGATGGGGTGGGTGTTGCTGAATGAATGAATGAATGAATGGGCCAGATATAAGTCACTTAGGCACAAGAGGATGGAGGCTGAGAAGGGAGTTAAGAGGCTGCTTCCTGAGCCGTTGAGTGAGAACCTGCTGTGTCTCTGATTCCATGGAGAATATAGCCCAGTGGAGGGAATGCCCACTGAGCAAACTTACAGGTAATAGAAGATGACAGATGGCACTGAGAACTCTGAGAGGGACGCACGGGAGTTTGTAGTTGTGAACCTTGGGGCTGAAAGGGAGATTGGGAGAAGAGGCCAGGTAACTGGTCATGGGCTGCCATCCAAAGGGCAGCCCACTTTTGGCCCAGAGAACATGCTTGTTCAAGGTCACTTTGATGGGGGCAGAAAAGAGGCCAGCCCTTGGCAAAGAGGGTGGTAAGAGTAGACAGCAGGGCCATCTCCTTGAGCACTAGGGTGGAGGTAGTCAGGGAGGACTTCCCTGCGGAGGTGATGCCAGAGCTGAGGACAGAAGGATGTGTAGAAGTGTACGTGGGGAAGTGCGAGGGAACAGCATATGCAGAGGCGTCATGGCTGTGCTTGTCAGAGACCAGAGGCAGATAGAGCCCTGACTGTCTTCTTAAACCTTACAAATAAATATGATTTTCCTCCTGGCCTACAGCGGTGAAGACTGAATCAGCAGGAGTGGAGTGGTTAGTGGGGCCTGGGCTGGTGGGCACTCTCTGAGCCCTGAGACATAAAGGAGTTCAGCCCCCCCTTCCTCCCATTCCTGCCCAAGTACCATCTGTTTCCAGGGAAGCAGGTGAAGGGACCCCAGATGTCCCCTGCCCCCTGCTTTAGCAGTTGGCAACCTGTGAATATTTAGAAAGTGTGATTTTCAGTTTCTCAATGCACCGCTGGAGAAAGCAAACTTTAACTTTTTCTTCTTTTTTCTTCTTTGTTTTTTCAAGGCCAATTTAAAAAGAATCTTTTTTTTTTTCTAGAACAAGCCACCGGCTATTACAGAAATAGTAAACAGGAGTCAGGGCTGGGGCACAAGTGGCCTGTTTTAATTAGAACATTAAAGTATTTTAACGCTTACACTTTATATTTCTGCGAACTTGATTATATAGCATTTTAAATACCTGCGAACGTTTTAAGGACTCACCGCGATGAATTATTTGCAGGATCACAGGAAACTTCTATTTTAAAAGCAAATTGGTATCAGAGTGGCTGTGAAAGTTTTGTGGCAGCGGCGCTGTATAAGGAGGGGCCACGTGGCAGGCAGGCTGGCAGATGGCCCACTGTGCCTGCTGTCACTTGGGCTCCGGGGTGCCCACCTTCTGGAGAGGCTGCTGCGGGGTGCAGGGGGTTGGAGGGACCTCACCCCCTCTTTCTCCGATTCCTCCTCTTCTCACCTCAGTGTAACCGCATGGACCTTCTTATTATTCTTTTTTTCTCTTTGTATTTATTGAGCATCTACTGTGTGCCAGGCATTGTTCCAGGTACTATGACAGAACAGACAACATTCCCTGCCTCTGTGGAGCTGATCTTCTAGTCTGGGGCACCAAAGAAAAAAATAAACGAGCATCATGATGGTAAAGATGGTGAAGGAAAGGAAAGCAGGATAGAGGATGGGGAGGGAGGTGCTGTTTTTGATGGGGGAAATGAGGAAAGGTTTCTCTAATGAGAAGATGGTCAAAGGCCTGAAGGACATGAGAGAGCAAGCCAGTGGTGTGCTGGAGGTGGCTGGTACTGGCTCCAGAGAGCTGACTGTGTGCATCTCTTCCCAGCCCCTTATTCAGTGACGTTCCACGGGCAGCTTGAAATCAGCCAGGGTGGAAGTATTTACTCCATGGAAATTGGCAGATGGCACAAATCAGGGCTTACTCCTCAGAGAGCCTGCTGTTAACCATTTACCAGCACACATCTGAGCAGGTCATGCAGAGATCTAGGGGAGGGTTGGGAAGGGTGTTCCGGACATTCCCTAATGTGGGAATGTGTTCAGAAAGGTTGAGGAACATCCTGGAAGCCGGGGGGATGGGACTGAGTGAGTGAAGGGGACAGTGGAAGGAGATACGGCCAAAGGAATTCTGTAGATACTTTTGGTCTCTGAAATCCTCCAATCAGTTTACCTCCCTCTGCCCAGAATACTCTTCCCCGTCTGGTTCCTTCTGTTCCCGTCTCCCCTAGAGAAGTGTTCCAGGACCATTTTTACCACAGCACATCCTTCCCCTTTATTCTTTTATCAGCACTACTGGCTTCGCCTCCCAGCATTTGTTTCCATTTGTAGTTGGGTAGTGGGTTTTCTTTAAGGTTGGAATCTGTCTCCCCCATTGGAGTGTAAGTTCAGAAAGATCTTGTTCCCTACCATCTCCCCACCTTCCAGCAAGAGCCCACACAGGGCAGATGCTTGACGCGTTATTGTCA
This sequence comes from Cacajao melanocephalus, assembly GCA_963573385.1. NCBI lineage: Eukaryota > Metazoa > Chordata > Mammalia > Primates > Pitheciidae > Cacajao > Cacajao melanocephalus. Next base: position 150,159 of record CAUYLG010047799.1, on the reverse strand, counting down.
CATCAGTGAATGCTGGTGGAGAGACTTTTCTGTACTTATTATTGGTATGGGAAATGCCCTGAAGGGTGTGAGATCAGGGATCAAGAACAAATGTAGCTGATGGAGAAGCCAGAGGCTCCTACCTTGTGCCCGGCCTGATCCAAGAGCATAATTCCTGGGTCCCTTCCAGTTAACCTTGAAGCAATGCAGTGGCAGGTTGAGGCCTCTCCGATGATGGTCATAGTAATTACCCCCAACAGCCACCAACCTGTCAGCGAGAAAGAGTATGCTCTCTGCTCTTACTAAGACATTGGCCACTTCAGCCATTAAATATTCCTGTGATATCATGGCAGGCACTTGTAGTATCCCAGAGCAACGGATGTGAGTTCAGAACCTAAGATTGTGTCACTGATGGAGAGAGTACTTAGCTCACAGGCAACTGGAACTGTGTAACCTGAGGTCCATCAAAGAAGGAAACATTTTCATCAAAAGAAACAGGTTTGGCTGACCTGATGCTTTCTTTTTCTAGTGATGAGAGCTTAGAACATATTGACTGAGGTGATCAGCATTTAGGCCTTTCATAGTTAATGAAGAACTGTCCAATTTATCTTAGAAACAATTGCTACCCAGGATCTTTAGTGAGGTGTGCAGTGCCTGTGAAAGACACTTAACATCGCAGAGCTGGATGCAGAGCTGGATGCAGACAGGGAGAGGAAGAAGGCTCCTCATCGTATCGACTCTGTCTCCAAGGGTTTAAGTCCTGGCTCTGCCCCTCCCAGACATATACCCTTTGGCCACTTGTTTAGCATCTTGGAACCTCAGTTTCCTCTTCTGTAAAATGGGGCTGATGGAGCAGTTATCTCAGGGCGTGGTTTGTGGTCTGTGAGGATTAAAAGTGATGAGGCACAGCTGGGTGCAGTGGTGCATTCCTGCAGTCCCAGCTACTTGGGAGGCCGAGGCAAGAGGATCACTTGAGCCTAGGAGTTCGAGGCTAGCCAGAACAACATAGTCAGACCCAATCACTAAAAAAGAAAAAAGTGATGATATGTGTAAAAATCTGAGAATGGTCCAAACATGGCACTCAAGAAATGTTAGCCATTGCTATTTGAGCTGTCAAGTGACATACTTTTTACAGCCTTTGAAACGGGAATGGATGTTGTAAGTTACTCCACCATAACAAGGGACTGACTAAGGAAAATGCTGTGGGCTGGGCATGGCGGCTCATTCCTGTAATCCCAGCACTCTGGGAGGCCAAGGCAGTTGGCTCACTTGAGGTCAGGAGTTTGTGACCAGCCTGGCCAACATGGTGAAACCTGGTTTCTACTAAAAATACAAAAAAAAAAAAAAAAAATTAGCCGGGCGTGGTGGTGGGCACCTGTAATTCCAGCTACTCAGGTGGCTGAGGCAGGAGAATTGCTTGAACGTGAGAGGGGGAAGTTGCGGTGAGCCAAGATCATGCCACTGCACTCCAGCCTGGAAAACAGAGTGGGACTCCATCAGAAAGGAAAGAAAGAGAGAAAGAGAGAAAAGAAAGAGAGAGAAAAAAAGAGGAAGGAAGGAAGGAAAGAAAATGCTAAGAAGAAAGAAAGAAAAGAAAGAAAGAAGAAAAGAAAGGAGAAAGAAAGAGAGAAAGAAAGGAAGAAAAAGAAAGAAAGAAAGAAAAGAAAGAAAGAAGGAAGAAAGAAAATGCCATGAAGAAGAAGTCACCAGAGTTTTCTGGCCTGCCAACTGGTGGCTTCATCTTGATGCGATGCATTAAACTAGCAGGTAATGCTGTTCCTTGAGAAAACACACCAAGTGCTTTGCACTTAACTTGGCTCACCGGAGCAGCACTAATTTGACCATGAATCAGAGAATGCTTTTCATTTCCGTGTGTGGCTATAGAGTGGACTTAGCCATAAGTTGTCTGTTCAGTCGTTTCATCTTGTATCACCCAGGAGGACAGAGGCCTTTGTCTGCTGTCTCCTCAGTGCCTAGAACAACACCTCACATAGTAGGTGTGTGATGGATATCTATTGAATGAATGAAATTATATGCCCATATAGGTTTAAAAATGAAGGACTGAAAACTTAAGTTTGCCCCAAAACGTGCACATAAATGTTCTCAGCAGCTTTATTCATGAATTGCCAAAAAGTGGGAACACCCCAGATGTCCTTCACCAGGCTAGTGGTTCAACTGTGGCACCTCCACCCTGTGGAGCACTACTTAGCAATGAAAAAGAACAAGCTGTTGCTATGCTAACGACCTGGATGAAGCCTGAAGGAATCGTGCTGAGGGAAAAGCCATTTCAAAAGGGATCATATACTGAAGAATTCCACTTACTTAGCATTCCCGAAAAGACAAGGCTGGAGATCAGAGAATGGAATGGGAATGGGGCCAGGGAGGAAATAGGCGTGCTTATCAAAAGGCAACAGGAAGGCCTGGGGGAGATGAAATACTCTGTATCTTGACTGTATCAATGTCAGTATCCTGGTCCTACAATCACAATGTTGAGAAATGTGACCCTTGGAGGAAATTGGATGAAGGGGGCAAGAGATCGCCCCGTATTCTTTCTCAAACTCCTGACCTCAAGCAATCCTCCCTTCTCGGCCTCCCAAAGTGCTAAGATTCCAGGCATGAGCCACCACGCCCGGCCTCTCTGTATTCTTTCTGCATGTGAATTGACAATTATCTCAAAATTAAAAGTTCAATTAAAAGAAAGAGTGAAGGACTGAAAGCACTTCATTAATTATTCAAAATGCAGCCGGCTGAATCCCTACAATTGACGCATTAATTTGAGTCTTCATAGCAGCCCTGGGGAGTAGATGGAGGCAAGGTCACCATTTTTCAGAGAAGGAAAAGGCTCAGAGAGGTTAAGGGACTTGTCTGAAGACACACAGCTGGCAAAGGATAGAGATGGGACTTAGACCTGGGAGTGTCAGGCCCCGAGCCCTGACTGCTTTCCTCTAGACATGTAACTCTGAGTGCCTGTGGTTTGGACACTGAGCTGAAGCAGGAAGCTCACGTGTCGTACATGGACACAGTATGTCTGACTGGGCAGCTGGGTGCCATGGTACCCCCCTCTGACGAGCCTGACAGATCTGCAGTGGGGACAGGTGGCAGAGAGTTGCCTTTGGTTTCCCACTTGTCCGCTCCTGAGTGAGCTGCTGACCTCAGGAGTTACGACCCCTCCCCACTTTCCTTCTCTTGCCTTATGTGGGGGTAGTGGTGTGCAGTGTTGAGTGGTGTTATGACATTTTACAAGTGGGGAGCCTGAGGCACGGGGCGAAGGGACCTGCAGGGTGTGCCGAGTGGAGACGCGGTCCTCCCTAGCACCAGCATCCTGTGGTAATGATCACGGTCCCTTTGATTTGTCTGTGCAGTTGCTGTTTTCAGAGTATCTTCTGCCCCGTGATGGTGACCAAGGGCACAGGCTCTGGAGGCCAGGTGCAGCAGCAGTGGGATCTAGCCTTTGCTCTGCAGATCACCAAACTCCGTGGCCTTAGGCAACCAATTTCTCTTCAAGCCTCAGTTTCCCCATCTGAGAAATGGGGGGAGTAATGGGAATTAAATAAGAAAACATATTCAGTAATACACTGTAGCAGGCAAAAATGCTGGCAGTGTCTGAGGCCTGTAATTGGGAACCCTGGTCTGTCTGCCCTGAGGCTTGGGGCTCTGAGCTAAGCTGAGCAGAACCTCCACCTCAATTATCCTCCCTCTGTTACCTCCAGGCTTGCGCTCTCCTGGACCCAAGTTCTGCTTGGCTGTCGGTTTCCTGAGCAGGACAGCATGTATTGCAATAGACCCAGAGGGCCTGGAAAGCCCTCTGCAGGAGGCAGCATCGAAGCTCAGAGCTGAAAGATGACTGGGCATTCCTAGGTTAATGGGAGGAAGTAGAGGGAAAGGCATTCCAGAGAGAGGGAACAGCAGGTACAAAGGTTCAGAGGTCAGAGAGTGCAGGTGCTTTCAGGGAACTGTAACTAGAGCATTGGTGCTTAGCATTAGACAGGCAAAAAGCAGAACCTAGTTCCTGTGGCCCTGTGTCTCCTCTTCTGTTAAAATAGCACAGAGCAGTCTGGAGGTCTTTCGGGGGGGCTCATGGCCAGATAAGGAGTTTGGACTTCATTTTGAGGGTGATGGGAGCCATGGAGGGTTTGGGGCAGAGGAGTGATGCAGGGCTTCATGTGAGGAAGGTGCCTCTGGCTGTCCTGTGGAGTGGAGGGGAACAGAGGTGAGCTCCAAGTGGAGGCAGGGAGGCCAGGGAGGAGGCAGCTGCAGCATCTCGGTAAGCAATCCCCAGTCCTGGAGCAGAGTTGTGGGAATGGGCTTGGATAGGAATGACCAGTTAGGGACATTTGTCAGTGCCGAATTGATGAGCTCTCCGTGGGGCCAGATAAAGGACCATCTCAGGTGAGCGAGGTTTCTGTCTTAGATTCTGGACTGGCCAGAAAGGGGGCCAATCCCTTTACCTCTTTTTTTTTTTTTTTTTTTTTTTGAGATGGAGTCTCTGGCTCTGGAGTCCAGTGGCTTGATCTCAGCTCACTGTAACCTCCGCCTCTTGGGTTCAAGTGATTCTCCTGCCTTAGCCTCCTGAGTAGCTGAGATTACAGGCATGCGCCACCACACCTGGCTAATTTTTGTATTTTTAGTAGAGATGGGGTTTCACCATGTTGGTCAGGCTGGTCTTGAACTCCTGATCTCAGGTGATTCACTCGCCTCAGCCTCCCAGTGTTGGGATTACAGGTGTGAGCCACCATGTCCAGCCTGCAATCCCTTTACCTCTGTATTCCATGGTCTCATGTGTAAGACGGGAGATTTCCATCTGCCCCGTCTCTCAGCATCTTTCGCCTCGGTGAAGGTCAAATGATACCCTCCTGAGCCCACGCCTTGCAGTGAACCACAAAAAATCCCAAACCCCACCCAGAGGCCCCTGGTGTTAAAGATACAAACTCCCTTATTTTATCTGGTGGTTTTTCAAATGTGCCACAACCCATCAGCTAAATGGAGATGCTGTTTCTCTCTGTCTCTCTCTCTCTCTCTCATTGTAAAAACCGGGAGAGGTGCTGAGAAGCAATGCCATCAGCAAACAGCAGGTTCTAAGCAAGCACAAGCCGGCATTGATGGAGCACCTTCTGTGTGCCAAGGCTCCCCTGTGTGTTACCTCCTTGATCTTCTGGGTGAAGGCCACGGGGGAGTGAAATCTGACAGAGTAGAGTTTGTGCCCGGCTACACTGCATCCACACTACGTGGGACCTTGGGTGAGGAACTTCAGCCACTCTCAGCCTCAGTTTGCATATCTGGTACACCACGTGTAAGGGGTCACCCATTGGACTCATCCAAAAGATGGCTGAAAGAGTGAGCGTGCCCACTCCAGCCAGGGCCAGCAGAGCGGCTGCCCTGGACTTGGTAAAAGACAATCTTGGACTTGGCCCCGGAAGGTTGGCCTCATTGTTCCTCTTTGCAGAGGGAAGTGAGATCTGCAGCTCCAAAGCTGCCAGGGTAGATTTCCTGACTCAGCCGTGCCCTTTCCACAAAGACCTGGAGGAGGCACAGCTGGGGTCACCGCTGGCTGAGGTCAAGTGCAACCGGGCAACCTTCACTCCTCCCTGTGCAGCCCCTGAGGAAAGAAAGAAACTCAATCAGGCCATCGAGGGGTACAGGATTGGGCCACCTCATCCCAGTTGCCCAACTGATGGGGCCCACTTAGGCACTTTTTATAGTACACCATATTCCTTTTTTTTTTTTTTTTTTTTGAGACGGAGTTTCGCTCTTGTTGCCCAGGCTGGAATACAATGGCACGATCTCGGCTCACCGCAACCTCCACCTCCCACTTCAAGCAGTTCTCCTGCCTCAGCTTCCCAAGTAGCTAGGATTACAGGCATGCGCCACCAAGCCCAGCTAATTTTGTATTTTTAGTAGAGATGGGGTTTCTCCATGTTGGTCAGGCTGGTCTCGAACTCCTGACCTCAGGTGATCCGCCTGCCTCGGCCTCCCAAAGTGCTGGGGTTACAGGCATGAGCCACCGCGCCCAGCCTGTATTACTTTCTGAGGACCCTTGTAACAAATTACCACTGACTAAGGGGACTTAAAACAGTAGAAATTTGTCCTCTTGTGGTTCTGGAGGCCAGAAGTCCGAGATCAAGGTGTCTGCAGGGCTGTGCTCCCTCCGCGGACTCCAGGGGAGGTCCTTCCTCACCTCCCCCAGCTTCTGGTGGCTGCCAGCCCTGCCTGGCGTTCCCTGGCTTGTGGCCGTGTCACTCTAGTCTTGCCTCCATCACTACCCGACTGTCTTATCTTTGCATCTGTCTCTTCTTATAAGGGCAAGAGCCACTAGATTTACGGCCCACCATAATCTGTTATGCTCTCATCTTAATATAACTGATTAAATCCACCTGCCTTGGCCTCCCAAAGTGCTGGGACTGCAGGCGTGAGCCACTGTGTCCAGCCAAGCTCCAACAGATTTAAGTTTTCTGCCCAAGGCCATGCAGTCAGAACGTAGTGGAGCTGAAATTCAAATGCAGGTACGTCCACCTCCATGTCTCCCTTCCTCAGGCTCCCCTGTGCCTCAGTTTCCCCGGCTCGCCCAGAGGGTGTCTTAGCTCCTGTGTCTCCTGCCCCTCACACCACAGCAACTTGAGATTTTTACACAGACGGGAACTGTGTGTGGGGCGGTGAGCAAGTGAGTGCGTGTGTTTGCAACAAATATTTTATAATAGACAAGCCTCGTCTGCCACTTCTAAAAGTAGTGGGAAAAAAAACCCACTTTGAGAAAGTAAAAATAACCCAACGCCTGAGTCACTGAAGTCACTGAACTCAGCCGGAACCGGCTGCTCCAAGCTGAACTGAGTGCCTCAGCTCGCCCGGGCAGCAGGGCTGGGGCCAGAAATTTAACGGAGGAGGGGGGGACAAACACCTGAGCTTTTCGGGGGAAGTCCCGGTGGTTCGTTTGTGAGTGAAGCGCCTGTCGCTCTTCCTTTTATTTTCAGCTGCAGGATGAAATGGCTCCCTGAAAGCCTCTGTCTTCCTTCTCTTTTAAAAGTGACTTGACAATTGATAATTTTGCCCTGGTGACGGACACCTTAGAGCTTTTATTTCTTGGAGGCCAAACATTGATGTTGTGTGAAATGGGAGCTCGGCGGAGCCTTTGTGCAGATCTCAGGCTTCCTGAAAAATGTATTTACCGTGGCTGTGATCCGCGGGAGCGAATTGATGTTTATCTATAGTCGTCCGCGCCAGCAAGGAGGGGAAAAATGCATAACTGCACTTTCTTCAGAAGCCTTGCGAGGCTGTTTAAATAAGTATCTCGTAGTGAACTTTCAATAGCAGACGGGCAGTTTGACGGACAGGGGACAGTGTATTATTAACCATAAGTAGGCTGAAATCTTTCCCCCACATTTTAGAGGAAGCTTTATAACCTTCTGGCCGAGGAATTCATGAGAACCAGGTATTTGAAGCTAAGCAAAAATTATCCTGGCCGTTCCCGTGGTGGAATCGATCACTCCGAGAGCTGCATGAAGGAGGGGAACAGAGGCAGCAGCTGGGCCTGGTGTGAGCAGCGCTGGCTGCCTCATTGTGGCGGAAGGGCAGGAGAAGTGGACAGGGACTGGGAGCAGGCAGAGGGAGGCAGAGGTCATGTTGGGAGCCTGGTTTTCCTGCCAGGTAAGTAACTTCTGCTGTCACCTGAGCTTGGGGACTGGGATCAGGGACCTGTGTCTTCCCCATGTGCCCCGGTTGCAACAGCACCTGGCCTTTGGTGGCATCCACCTTTTTTCTTTGAGACAGGGTCTTGCTTGGTTGCCCAGGCTAAATGCAGTGGCGCAATCCTGGCTCACTGCAGCCTCAACCCCTTAGGATCAAAGGATCCTCCCACCTCAGCCTCCCCAGTATCTGGGACTACAGGCATGTGCCACCATTCCTGGCTGTTTTTTTTTTTTTTGGCTGGTGGGTGATGGGGGTCTCACTGCCCAGGCTGGTCTCCTACTCCTGGGCTCAAGTGATCCTTCCATCTCAGCCTCCCAAAGTGCTGAGAAGACAGGCGTGAGCCACTGTAACTGCTGCACTCACCTTTTAAGCAATGGAAGCGATTTATGTGATACTGGTCAATGCATGTCTGTCTTGCTCATCGGCCTGGAAGTTTTGTGCAGGCTGGAGGCTGTCTTATTTAACCAGGGAGGCGCTCTTGATCTCTGGAAGAAGGTAGACTGGCTTGGTTACAGAACTGTACCCTGGCCCTGTCCTCGCTGTCATCACCGTGGGAGTCCTGCAGCCTTCGGTGTCTGTCTCCCCCTGTTTAGAGGGTCAGCCACAAGCACCCAGGGACTCATCACCTTCACCTCAGTCTGCCCAGCACCAGATACCCCATAGCATTTCTTATGCTGTTTATTGAATGACTAGCCATGCATTTTCCTGGGGTGGGAACAGCTGTGGTTAAGAGCATGAAGATGGCCAGGCGCGGTGGCTACCATCTGTAATCCTAGAACTTTAGGAGACAGAGGCAGATAGATTACTCAAGGCCAGCCTGGGCAGCATGATAAAACCCCGTCTCTACAAAACATGCAAAAATTAGCCAGGGGGGCTGGCACACACCTGTAGTCCCCACTACTCAGGAGGCTGAGGTGGGTAGATTGCATGATCCCGGGAGGTTGAGGCTGCAGTGAGCTGTGATTGTACCACTGCACTCCAGCCTAGGCCACAGAGTGAGACCCTATCTCAAAAACAAAAAGGGTGAAGGTTAAATACTCTTGGTGTTAAATTCCTGTCTGTTACCCACTGTGTTCCTAGCCAAGTGGCCTCCCTTCTCTGCGTCTTTATTTCCTGGTCTCATGAGGTAAGGAGGGAAGTGACTTCACCATGTTAAGTCTGAGTTTCCTCATTTGTAAAGTGAGCATAACAGTGCTCCCCCCTCGAGGGCTGCCGTGAGGGGGAGATGAGAGGGTGCAGGTGGAGGACTCCGTGTGAGAGTGACAGCTGTTCTTATGCAAATTGTATTGATCAATATTGCCATTACTACCGTCACTACTTTTTCTCTCCATGATGTAAAAGGAAACCCCCAGCCTCCATTTTGTCTGCTTCGGACATTGTCACCCCTTTCAATGTCTCAAAGCCAGAATGGCAACCATGCTGGGTGCCGTGCGGGGTCAGGAAATGCTGGGCGTGAGTCCCTGCAGACGGTGGTTGCTCTCATGCATCTGCTCCGTGCAGGAGCCGTGAGCTGCCCCCAGATCCCAGGCCCCTGTGCGAGTATGAGCCTCCTCAAGCGAGGGCTCCAAGGCTGAGAGGGTCAGCAGTGACACTGGGACAAGAGGGAGTTCCAGGGGCTCAGCCAGTGGCTCGTGGATGAGTAATGGTTCCAGGATTAAGTTGGCCACTGAGCCCCCCATCAGCAGGGAGAACCAAGAGCTGCCTGGTGCTCAGAGCAGTTGTCATCACCAGAGCCTGGTCTGCATTCTTGCAACAGCTCAGAGATTACAAATGGAGCCCTCTGGTGGGGGTGAGTGGGAATCAGACCATGGTGGTCTCAAGTTCCCTACCTTCCTGGGCTGAGGTTCTTTGTCTACCCTGGGCTGTTCTATCCCCCGACCCCTTATATCTTTTCTTTTTATTCTCCCAGAAGCCAGTTGGGTTTACCCAAATTATCATCATGGCCACCATGGAGCATTGTGGGAGCCCAGGTCATGTGCTAGGTGCTCCCCGCGTGAAATCTTAGGAGCTTTTATCACTTACACCCATTTTCCAGAAGAGGAAACTGAGGCTCACAGAGGCAGAGTCACTTCTCTGAGGCCCCACAGCGTAACCGCGATCTGTCCCTCTTCTCTGATGCTTCACATCCCCGCTTCCCAGCTCAGCAGTGCCTCCAGCCTCCTCTTTCCCTCCAGAAAGCAAAGCCAGCTCAGCTGTGGGGTGGGTTCGTGAGTGGAGCTGGAATTGTTCAGGAAATCTGGCCTGAAGGAGTTGGGAGTGTGTAATCCCAGCACTTTGGGAGGCTGAGGCAGGTGGATCACTTGAGGTCAGGAGTTTGAGACCGGCGTGGCCAGCATGGTGAAACCTCATCTCTACTGAAAATACAAAAATTAGCTGGGCATGGTGGCATGCACCTGTTATCCCAACTACTCAAGAGGCTGAGGTAGGAGAATCGCTTGAACCTGGGAGGCAGACATTGCAGTGAGCTGAGATCGCGTCACTGCACTCCAGCCTGGGCGACAGTGAGACTCCATCTCAAAAATAAATAAATAAATAATAAAAGAAGTTGGGGGGCAGCTAAGATCTTGGATGCAGAGGGTGAGTCCCTGTTGTCAAGATAAAAAGTATTAAATCCTAAAAGCAGAGCCTTGCCAATGCATCGAACAGAGCCCAGCACCCCCGGATGTTCTGCACTGGGCACCCTTCCTGATCCCTTCTCATGCTTCTGATGGGAGCTCTGGTCCAGATACACCCACGAAGGTGACGTGGGGCCCTCAAATGTGTGTGTGTCACCTGAGACCACCAAGTGTGACTTGGAGTGAAGACTCACATTGTTCTGGGCTCAGATCCTCAGATGCCTGTCTTTGGGTGATGAACCCCATCTCCGACTGCTTCCTTTTCAATTTTGGGAAGTGTTTTAGAAAATGACATGCCACTCACGTGCTTGTCCCCAAGCCCTCCATCTCCAGACAGCAGCATGGGGAGGTGGGGAGGAAGCAGAGGAGCCAGGGTCTTTCTTTTGGGCTTTATTTATTAGCAGCAAACTAATATGAGAGCTTAGAGCAAGGCACCAGCAGCAGAGGGAGCTTAAAATGATATTAATCACAGCAGCAATAACTAATCCATATTCACGTGCCTACCCTGGGCCAGAGCTGGGGAGCTCCTAGGTAAATAAGATGGGCTCCTGCTCTCAGAGGGGTCATCGTGGTGAGAAGACCACCCATGACTGCACAAGCCAGTATTTTCCGACGGCAGCGGGTCCCACTCAGCAGTCATTCAGTCAGGAACCAGGGAGGAGCCTCAAAGAGACTGCAGTGAGTTTGCCAGGCAGGGGATCAAGGTGGCTATCTTGTACTTGGAAACAGCATCGGGCACCAGGAACAGCATGGGCATTGGCACAGAGAACCCAGGCTCTGGGTGTGTGAGTCATTTTGCTGGGATTGAGGTGAGCTTGGAGTGATCGTTGGACGTCAGATCAGACAAGGTCCCCGGGCCACTGCATGGAGTTTGGGCCTTTCCCTGAGGCTCAGAGTAAGGATTTGGGGTGTTTAATCCTAAGAGCTACAGGAAGACAATTGAAGGGTGGAAGCTGGGGACAATATGACAGTATCCACTTACCTTTTGCAAAGAAAGCTCAGGCCACCACGGAGAGCAAGGTCATGGGGGTTAGAGCAGTCGGGGGCTGGGCACAGTGGCTCCTATAATCCTGGCACTTTGGGAGGCCAAAGTGGGTGGATCACTTGAGGTCAGGAGTTTGAGACCAGCCTGGCCAACATGGCAAAACTCCATCTCTACTAAAAATTTAAAAATTAGCCGGGCATGGTGGCGGGCACCTGTAATCCCAGCTACTCAGGAGGCTGAGGCAGGAGAATTGCTTAAACCCAGAAGGTGGAGGTTGCAGTGGGCTGAAGTCATGCTACTGCACTCCAGCCTGGGTGACAGAGTGAGGCTCCATCTCAAAAAAAGAACAGAGTTGGGGGACCGGGAGGAGCTGCTGCAGTCATCGGCCTTGGCATCAGGGCTTCTCAGGTACAGGCCAAGGAGGAACCTTTCACAGTAGACTCGGGTCTCTGGAGGGCGCCCGCCGAGGCTGCTGTGAGCCACCTTGCCTGCATTTCTTCTTTTCATCCCACATCTTGACGCTCGGGGACTGCACAGCCCCATTTGACAATATGGTGACATGTTAGCAGTGGGGAAGGGCCGGAGGGGGCTTCTACCTCCAGCCCCAGAGCAACTCTGACAGGAGCAGGGAGCCAACGTCACCTCCCTCTCTCTAGCAAGGACTCACCTTGGTCTCCTGATTCCCTTTCTCTTCGTGAGTCCAGAGGAGGAAGGCAGTGAGCCTTGCTGGAAGGACTTGGCCTCAGCTGGCACAAGCTGGGTATTCATGTATTCATGTACTAGGCAGCTGCCCGTGGGGCTCACACCACGCCTGGTGCCAGGGAAAGAGGGAGCACTACAGACAGGGTCGGCCAGGAGTGAGTGCAGCACCTAGAGCCGGCCTGAGAAGAGCTGTTCCTGAGCAGGAGCCGGGTGGCCTCCGGAGTGAAGAGAGGTGCTCAGTATAGCCTGGAAGGCCGAGGAAGCCTCCCAGAGGAGGCCGCCTGCATCCTATGCTCAGTGCAGGCAGGAACTGGGCTGCCCCACTCAACACAGGATCCCAGATGCTCAGCAGTGTGGAAGGAAGTGACTGGAAGCTCAGACCTGAAGGGCAACCAGGTCCAGCTCCAGCAGAGGCAGGCACGTGTGTTCAGGGTGGAGGAAACGTCCTGGCCACAGGCTCGGAGGTGGGCTTTGTGCAAATCGCTGTGCAGAGTGCCTGGGACCTCCCGGGTGAGCAGGGAGTGGCAAAAGCTGAGGCTGGAGGCTGGAGGCAGTGCTGCATTTTCGGGTCTAGGCCTCAGAGCTCGTAAAAATAGCTTGCTGCTTTCTTAAACCGTTATGTGGTTTCTCTTCTTTCTTCATTCCTTGCCAAGCCCAGAAAGCCAGGTTGGGTCACTGCTGGGAGGTATGAGGTGAGACTCGGGTTTGCAGGCAGGGCAAGTTGTGGGGAGGTGGGGGTGGCCCCCCATTTGCTGGGGGCAGACCTGCCATTTGAAAGCCACCTTCCTCGTGTATAGCGCTCACATGGGAGAACAGGAGTGGACCTGCAGGGATCCTGGGTGGGGCGAGACAGTCTTAGGGGACGCTGGGGGACGTCTCTGCCGGATTTGGGGCTCCCAGTCTCTCTGATCACCTATCGGGTTTATCGGGCACCAAAACTGGAGCCCATCCTGCAGAGGTGGTGTCAAATCAGACACAGGTGGCCTGGGTCAGTGCCCATCCTGCAGAGTGACCCTCTGTCCCCTCCATGCCCAGCGAGGCCGATGGGCAGCTAGGAGGCGAGGTACCGTCTGGCTCGAGCGAGAGCCAAAGAGGTAATGCTAATGTCTTTTAAAATTAGAATGAAAATGTTTATTGCAGAGCAGAACCTGCGTCAGCTCAGAGTCCTGTGGGAAGGGAACGGCTTTATCGCAGCCTTTCGCTTTTATTTTTGCACATTTGCTTTTTATTTGCCGGTGGTGCTGCCGACGGGCCCTCGGAGTGGGTCTGTGTCTGGACACTTCCGGGAGCCTCGGACGGCTCTGGAGAGGGAGCAGGAGCTGCCAGGGTGAGTGTGAGGGCCCACCAGGGGTTCAGAGGACTTGGGGGATGTGAGAGCAGGAAGCTGTGACTGGGTATGTGTGTGTGTCCTTGTGCCCGTGTGTGTCCTTGTGCCCATGTGTGTGTCCAGCCCGATGTATGCGTGACACGTGTGGCTTTCCATGTGCCTTTCTCTGTGTGCGTGGTGGCTATGAGAGCCGTCCATGCGTGAGATTGAGCGTGGATCTCTGCCTGTCTCTGTGTGCATTCATGAGTTGTGTGTGTGTCTTTGTCGTCGGAGGTGGCCATGGGTGTGGCTGGGTGTGGGTCTTGGCCCTCTGTGTCTGTTTGTGTGGATGTGTGTGTGCATCTTAGGGAGACACGTGGGTGTGTGACTGGTGGGTCTTTGTGGGTGCAGACACCCATGTGTGCAAGTCAGAGGGGTATGCGTGTGTATGTGAGTAAGCGTGAGTGTGCACACACTGTGTGTGTGAATTGTATCATTTCAACATGTGAGGTTGCATGGAGGAAGCTGTCACGTGGCAGAATGAGTTGTGTGCATGTAATTGCATGTGTGTGCTGCATATGAGAACGTGGGGACTGAGCACACCTTGCACAGGAAGGCGTGAGCAGTGCTCAGTGCTGGAGCACATGTGTGAGCATGAATGTGAGCACATGTGGCATGCATTGCATATGCACACACATGTGGGGCGCTTCTATCTTGCATGGGGGAGTTCCCAGCAGAGCCCTCCCTGGGCAGCCCAGCATGCCACCAAGGAGGTCACTGTAGACTCCCAGCCTCTCGCCTCGGCCCCAACTCCAGTCAGAGCCTGGAAAACCCTCCCTGGTCCCTCTGAGGGCTGTGGCCATTTTTAACCCAGCCTATTCGAACCAAGATGGTTTTGTCGAGATTTGCCTTCTGTAGCTTGGCTATAAAAACAGTGGGTGTTTTGTTTTTGGAAGGGGTGTTGCTTTCTAAAATCAAAAGACTCTGTGATACGAATGTGCTTTTTCAAGGGGCACCCACCCCTTGTGATGAGGACCCCTGGTTAACAGAGGTCAGTCCAGCCCGGGAGAGGCTGGTGCCCCACGATTGGTTCCCGGGATACCCCTTCCAGGAAGGCCGCCCCAGCTGGGTGGTGAGGGACTCTGGCCACAGCCCTAGAGATTGTCAGTGTCCCCCAGATAGCCACACCACAGCAGCCCTGCACCCTGCCACCTGCAGGGCATGACCCCTCTGGCCGCTTCTCGGGGCTAGGAAAGCCACGCCTTGCAGGGAACCTGGTGGCTGCCAGGCTGTTCCACGGAGCCAGAGGAACCTCCTTTTGATCTCTGTCCCCATCCGGCTCACTGTCCCTTCACTGGGATTTGTCATGTTATGGTATCACCCTCTGCAGATCCAGTGGCTGGGTGGGTGAGTAGGTAGGGAGAGTCACATCTTACAAAATAGAAACCAGCTACTCTGCAGAATAGAATATGGTCGCACCAGTGCGAGATGCATATCTGGAGCCTGGCTTTCAATGTTGTGTGGCCTTGGGCGTGTTGCCAAGCTTCTCTGAGCCTTAGTCTTCCCACCTGTAAAATGGGAGCCATAGCAGTGCCAGGCTGAGGACTGTCTCTTACTTGTTACCTTGGGGTCTTTCTGGAAAGTGGCAGACTTCCATGGGCCAGATTGGTTCAGTGTGTCCTAGCTATGTGTGGTATCAGGCAGGTCACTTTATCTGTGCCTGTTGCCTTACCTGCAATATCCGGCTATATACAGTACCAACTGCATGGGGATGTTGTGAGGGTTAAATTTCTTACCTTACATAAAAGGTTACAATAAGTACTATCGAGCAGGAGCTATTACTGTTATTTCTGGAATGCCTGAACCCAGATTAAAACATCCCGTCGGCACGTAATATCCTCTTTTTTTTTAATCACACAATGAGTAACCCACTCTTTCTGCAGCCTTGCCCGCCGTGTGCTGCTGTCAGGCAGCATCTGGTTGGGTATGCCTGAGGCGTCGTGGCATGGGTTATGGGGTGGGCATCTAGCGTGGGTGGGCTGCACCAAATGCTGTGCCTGTCTCTCCTCCAACGCTCTGGCAAGGCGGGCAGGGACTCAGGTTAAGTCACCCTGGGCAGCAGCCAGGGGTGGGAGCCAGTCGGCAAGGAAGCCACCTGGCAGCTCTCCCTCCGAGGGCGGATCTAGCAAGCTCGGGCTTGGGGTGGCTGTGGGCACCCGAGACTGTTTTGTGCACGTGTCCAAAGCTGACTCCATCTGAGCGTTGGTGGCAGACAGCTGAGAGGAGAGGGGCATGAGATTTCCCCTGAGCCTGGCACCACACTGTGCCCTGAGCCCACCCCACCTCAGACTATGTCATGGACATGTTGACAACGAAATAGTCAGGTCCGCTCAGTGAGGCCCTCTGCCTGGGCCAGGCCGTGTGCTGGGACAGCTTGCATACGTGATCTCATCTAGTCTTCGCAGAGACCCCCTAAAGTAAATCCTTGTTCCTATTTTATGGGGAGAAAGCTGAGGCTTGGAGACATTTTGGAGTCTTCCAAATCTGTGTAGAAGTCCTAGTTCTTCAAGTTGCTGAGTGACTTCAGGGAGCTCCTTAACCTCTCTGAGCCTCTGTTTACTCACTTTGTAGCATATAGCAAAGATTCAGTGAGATAGTGTAGCTAAAACACTGAGCCTGGCAGTTTGCATAGTAAGTGATCAAAAAAAAGGCTGTTATTGTTATTACTATTGCTGTTATTTTGACTTTTTGCAAAGTGATATTCCTTGCCAGTTTAACAGGTCTACCAACAAGATTTGAAGTGGATGCCTTGATGTCTACAGGAAGGCGTTATGTTAGGAAGAAAACACTTTATTATTATTAGCAACAGATAAGTTTGTAAGTTTCCTGCCTAGAGGAAACAGTCCTCTTCACCTGATGGTCTTATTGGACGGGGGTGAAGCTTCTTCTGTTTCACGGATTCTTGCCTCTGGACCCAGACCTCACTCATTTGGATGCTTTGAGCAAAAGGTCTAGTGTATAGCGGATGCTCAGCCAGTGCTTGTTTGATGGGTGGATGAGCGGTGCACCGTGCTCGCTGTGGCTAATGGGTGATTGGATTCAGGCACAACCGGGCAGTTTCCCACGAACAGGGCACCTGATGGAATGATCTCCTCTTTGCAGAGGTGTTTCTGGGCGCTGAGAACATCCCTTGGAGTCAGTCACTTAACTGTGAGTGTGATGGCCAGAGATAAAGGAGCTGGCAGGAAACTGAGATGCTATCTTCCAACTCGAAGACCAGGGAATAGGTTAGAGGCAATGGATATGACCTTGACAGACAGGCGTACATCAACTGTGAGGGAAACTTCATTCATTCATTCATTCCTTCAATGAACGTATCTATGCTCATGCTGGGATGCAAGGAGATGCCCTGTTGGGGCCAAGTGAAAGAAGAGAACTAGTTGTTGCATGAATCTCAAATAGACTTTTTAGGGACTTTGTCACACTTGGGGAGGATCTGGGGCTGCTGTCTACGCTAATGGGCAGGACTCTTACGGTTCTCTATGAGAGGAACTTACCTGGAGTCAACTTAAACAAAAGAAGATTTTTATTGGCTCATGTGACCTGAAAGGGTCAGTGCGCCGGCTTCAGGCATGGCTGTATCCAGCTGCTCAAATGATGTTATTCATCCTACTCAGATCCTGGCTCAGCTTTCCCCCTGTATGGGTGGGCTTTGTTCTGAGCCAGGATTCTCCCCTGTTTCACCACCTTGGCACCTCCTAGGGAGAGAAAGCACTTCTTTCCTAGGCTTCAGCAAATGTCCCAGGATTCCCCCTGATTGGACCAACTTGGGTCCACGCACTTGCCCAAGCCCTTCTGACCATCTGGAATGTCTCTCTTTTACCTAACCCTAACGGACTTGCACTTCCAGTCCTGCCTAAGCACCATGGCTACTGCTAAGTGCCTCTTCTCTTTCTGTCTTTATTGTCGTCTGCATTTTCTCTCTCTTGGGGCACAGTCATCTTTTTTTGTGTCTTCTAATTCCAGTATGTCCTGGCTGCAGCATGTTCGTGTCAGGTAAACTAGGATTCTTCATAGGCCAGAGCTTCCTTTTTCTGCCTTTCTCCCTTCCCCCTTACATAGTATGAAAAACAGGATCAGTGTCAAGTTCATGCTTGTTGCTGGATTTGGGGCGTTAAGAAGGAGTTAATCGAGAAGCCAAATCTCAAGAT
This sequence comes from Cacajao melanocephalus, assembly GCA_963573385.1. NCBI lineage: Eukaryota > Metazoa > Chordata > Mammalia > Primates > Pitheciidae > Cacajao > Cacajao melanocephalus. Next base: position 132,681 of record CAUYLG010047799.1, on the reverse strand, counting down.
GGCTCATAGGAGGTTTGTGGGCTAATAAAGGCCAAAGAGAAGCCCAGGAAGCATCTTCTGAACCCCGTAATTTGCAGAGATCCGAAAGCCTTGGACAGTCACACTGACCAGGCGGGGAGGTGGGAAAGGAGGAAGGGCCTGATTCAGAAGCCAGGTTTCCCTGGTTCAAATCCCAGCTCTTCACCCTCTGGCTGTGTGATACAGGGCAAGTTGCTTTACCTCTCTGTGGCCCTGGTTCCTCATCTATAAAATGAGATAATTCATACAACATATTGAAAGAAAGGACCAGGCACGCAGTGCGGACTGCTGGCCATGATCATTACTGCTGGGCTGTTTTCAGAGCCACCAGGCCAGAATAGGGTTATAAAGTTCGTTCCTGGTCACCAGAGGAGGAGACAGCAGCCATTGAGCTTCAGAGACATCTATTAGTTCATGGAGCACCAAGAGTCAGATCGGCCCCACCTGGTGACCTTGACTCCTTTCGGGATCGCCTGGGCGCGCAGCCCGCTGTGGCCCTCAGAGAATGTGGATGCTTCTTTTGAAGAAAGGACAGAGGTAGGGAGGGGCCCTGTGGCTCCCATACTGCATGAATGGGACGTGAGTCTTGGTGATTCTACGCGAAACGCTCTGCTTCCCCTGCTGGGTTTTTCCAGCTGTGTCTTGTAACCAGTTCTCCTCTAAGGAGCTGTCCTTGGCTGATCCGTCCAGGGACCCAGGCTCATTGATGTCCCCAGAACTGACTCAGGGGCCACATTGAGGATCGGGGCCCTGCGCTGGGGAGGGCGCCGCTGTCCCATTCCCTGGGCCAGTATGTGTTCTTCACTGCTCCTGGTGCGAAGATGTGTGACCTGGCTTTCCCCATGCAGTCTTATTTATTTCTGCCTCTTCAGAAATATTTGGGGATGATTAAAAGGAAATATTCTTTTAGCTGCAATGAAATGGGGTTTGGGGGTTTTAGAATGATCAGCCGTGGCCTCGGGGGCCTGACACTGGTTGATTTGATCACTGAGTTGATAGGCAATGGCTATTGATTTCTGTCCACCTCCTCCCAGGAAGGGGCTGACGGAAGAGGTGACTCAGCAAAGGGGAGATGTTTTGAAATTCAGGAGAGGGCTACTGGGGGAAACCGGAAAGCTGTGTGTGTGTGTGTGCGCGCGCGCGCGTGTGTGTGTGCACGTGTGTGTGTGTGTGTGTGTATACACGTGTGCTCTGCATGCCTCTCCAGGACTTATAACCCACACCCCCTGGGAGATGGGGACTTTAGATTGCTTCCTCTCCAGCTGCCTGTCCCAGAAGTATCGGGAGAAGAGCTGGGACTTGGCAGCCACACAGACCTGGGTTTGAAGCCTGCATCTGTCCCTTCCCAGCTGGGTGGTAACCATCTATCACTTCCCAGCTACCAGCTAGGTAGTAGCCTTGTGTAAGTGGCTTCACCTCTCCGTGACTCAGTTTCCTCATCTGTAAAGTGATGAACAGTAATACGTGCGCATGGCTGTTCAGATGATTGAGAATTTCTCTGATGGTAATTCATGGCAGCTCTGATTTCAGTATTGATATTAACTAATAATTAGTCTTTTTTTTTTTGAGACAGGGTCCTTCTCTGATGCCCAGGTTGGAGTGCAGTGGCACGATCATAGCTCACTGCAGCCTTGACCTCCTGGACTCAAGCAATCCTCCCATCTCAGCCTCTTGAGTAGCTGGGACTACAGGCATATGCCACCATTCCCAGCTCATGTTTTTATTTTTAGTAGACATGGGGTCTTTCGATGTTGCCCAGGCTGGTCTCGAACTCTTGGGCTCAAGTGATCCTCCCACCTCAGCATCCCAAGTAACTGGAACTACAGGCAGAGGGAGCAGAGGCTAATTTCTTGTAAGGATAGGGTTTTGCCATGTTGCCTAGGCTGGTCTCCAACTCCTGGACTTAAACAATCCATCCACCTCGGCCTCACAAAGTGCTAGGATTACAGGCATGGAACTACAGCAGGTGCCACCATGCCTAGCCCCAGCTCATATTTTTATTTTTGGTAGAGATGGGGTCTTGCTATGTTGCCCAGGCTTTCTCAAACTCCTGGACTTAAGTAATTCACCCACCTTGGCCTCCCAAAGTACTGGGATTACAGGCATGAGCCACTGTACCTAGCTCTGGCTAATATTTTTATTTTTACTGGAGATGGGGTCTTGCTATGTTGCCCAGGCTGGTCTCAAACTCTTGTACTCAAGTAATCCTCTCAGCTCAGCCCCGAAGTGTTGGAATTACAGGCGTGTGCCACCACACCTGGCCTAATAATGAGTCTTAATTGCTGATAAAAATAAGAAAAGGCACCAGGTGGATGCCAAGGAAGGGGTGGTCAATTTTGACTGAGGCAATCCTGGAAGACTTCTGAGAGAAGGGCCTTGAATGACAACACTTCCAACAACATGTGACAAAAGGGGGTAGGGCAGAAAACACATTTCTGTTTCAGGAATTCATAGGCACAAAAGCAGTGAGGCATAGAATCTCTGGTGAGATGGGAGGACAGTTGCCATCTAGTATGGCCGGGAGAGGAAAGAGGGACGGGGACAACCTGGGGACAGGGAGAGGCAAGGATGTAGTGGAAGAGAAGCGTTGGGCTTTGTGCAGTCAGCAGCTCAGTTGATGGGGTTGCTGGGGCTGTGTGCAAGCAAGGCCCACATGATGGCAAGATGGTTGCATTTGAAATTCAGAAGCAATGATAACACACAATGCCACCTCCCATTGGCTGGACAGTGTGTGTCAGGCATTGCGTTAACTTATACCATCTCACTGAATCGCACCTCTATCCCCATTTTACAGGTGAGGAAACTCAGGCTCTTTGTAACATCTACAGGTATACCCAAATGTACAGCTTTTGGTGACAGTGGGCCATGTCCCTTTGACTCACACCCAAGGTCTGCCAAGACCCCCGGCAGTCTTTATACTCTGTGGCCAAGCTCACCTGGTGTGCACCTGGAGTCCTTGAGCCCATGTCAGTTTCTCCTTTGCAGAAACTTTTTTGACACCAACTGGGTTGCATCCATTCTTCTTCAGAATTTCCTGCCTAATCTAATCAGGCAAAGATGTCATGTAGATGTCACTTGTAATTCTTTTCTCTGTGTTCCCAGCTAAGTTCTTCTGTTGCCTCAGGGAGTTCCGGGAGCTGCAGGTTTCACCTGGGCAGGTCCCAGTGCTGCAGTTCCCACCATATTTACTCTGTCCTTGCTGGCTTCAGGAAGTTGGGGGTATTGGGACATGTGCCCTGGCAGGCAGAATGCCCATCCTCTAGGCGAGGGAGCAGAGGGTGCAGGAAATGGAAAGGTCTGGGATGGGACTTGTAAGCTACAGTGAGAAAACAAATGCCTGAAATCAAAATTCAAGAGGGTGAAAAGCAAATAAATGAGATAGGACAGTTTGGGAAGGCTTTGGGTGTAATTTATTTAAACTCTTTTTTTAACTCTTCATTTTGAGATAATTTCAAAAAGATTGACAAAAAGTTACAAAAGGAGTACAAAGAATTCCCTGGATTCCCTGAATGTTAACTTCCAACCTAACCACAACACAATTACAAAGTCAGAAAAATTAACGTGGATGAAACACCCATTACATAACGGACTGATCTGACTCAAATTTGTCAAGTGTCCCATTGATGTCCTTTTTCTGGTCCTTGGTCCAGTTCTGGATCCTGCAATGCATGGAATTGCTATTTCCCCATAGTCTCCCTTAATCTCAAACAGTTTTTGTGTCTTCCTTTGTCTATCTTGACTTTGACACTGTTGGTGAAAACTGGTCATTTTTCTTGTAGAATGTCCCTCCATTTGTGAATGCCAGGTGTTGACTTATGATTGGATTCAGCTTGTGCGTTTATAGCTACAGGAGTGATGCTGTGTCCTCCTCCGTGCATTGGATCGGGAGGCACGGGAGGGACGGCCGCTGTTAACTTTGGTTACTTGCTCAAGGTGATGTCTGGCTGGATTCTCTGCTGTAAGATGATTATTTTTCCCTTTGTAACTAATAAGTACTTGTGGGGAAGCATTTTGAGACAATGTAATACTCTGTATCTCATCATCCTTTTGCCCAATAATTTTAGCATGCATTGATGCTTCTTGCTTGAAACAATTATTGCTATGGTGTTGGCCAAATGGTGATTTTCTGTTTCTGTCATTACTTCTACATTTATTAATTGAAGAGATTTTTTTTTCCTTCTTCCCTATTTATTTATTCAATTTTTTATTAATATCAACGTGGACTCAGATTCATATTTGAACCTGTTTCCCCCCTCTCTCTGCCGCCTCCATCCCCACCGTCCCTACCCACTATCTTTTCTCTTTTCCCCCACCTCTTCTCTCCCCTCTGTCTCCACCCATTCCCCGTTCTCATTTTCTCCTTCATTTTCTCCTCTCCTTCATTTTCTCTTCCTCTCTCTTTTTTTTTTTTGCAACTTTTTTTCTTGCTGAGGAAACAGTGCTGTCCTGTGCAGTTTCTGTCCATTGGGTTTGGCTGAGTGCATCTTCATGGTGTCATTTAACACTCTCCTCCATCCCCTGGGTCTCCTGTGAGCTGGTGGTAGCTCCAGAGGCTTGATCAGATGCCAGATAAACAATTTTGGCGAGACCACGTTGCAGGTGGCCACATGCCCTTCCGGCAGAGGCAAACAAGGTCTGGCTATCTCCCTTTTGGGACATGGAGATTGATTGGTGGGTTCAGGAGCTATCAGCGGGTCCAGCCGTTGTCAAGTTCCCCATCAGCTTTTCATCCGCTGGATTTCGCGGCCACTGATAATCATTGCCTGGGTCGGTGAATTCATTAGGGGCTGCTAAACGTTCATTAGGTCCCTCTTTCTCTTTCGTAGCTGGGCAATTTCTCTACAGAGAAATGCCCCCCCATCAATTATTTGCTTACCCTGAAGGAAAGTATGTCTACAAAAGGGAAGATAGATGCTTAAATCTTTCTCTTTATTTGCTGGTTTTCAAAATAATGAGCTGGTTCCCTAGCATCCTCCAAAGGTGGCCTATTGAGAGTTTTTAAAAATATCATTATAGGCCGGGCGTGGTGGCTCACACCCCAACACTTTGGGAGGCCAAAGTGGGTGGATCACATGAGATCAGGAGTTCGAGACTAGCCTGGCCAACATGGTGAAACCCCGTCTCTACTAAAAACACAAAAATTAGGTGGGTGTGGTGGTATGTGCCTGTAATCCCAACTACTTGGGAGGCTGAGGCAGGAGAATCACTTGAACCCGGGAGGCGGAGGTTGCAGTGAGCTGAGATCGTGCCACTGCACTCTAACTTGGGCAACAAGAGCAAAAGTCTCTCAAAAAAAAATACATATATATGATGATATATATAATGATATATATATATATATCATTATAAGCCCATAGATGCAAGTGTAACAGACGTGTCTTAATCCATTTCAGTTACTGCCCTTGTTTATGCTCCGATTGTCCCATCTCTGGCATGTGAGGGCCTCTGAGCCCCCTGGACTCCCCCAGCGACTTTGGATGGCCTCCTTCCTTTCTGGGAAGACACGTTGTTCCAAGCTCATGCCATATGTTTCCCACCTCAGCCTTGGACTGAGACTTTGCTTGAAGGAGCCCTGGACCCATGGTATTCAGAGACCACAGTCTGGGTGCTGAAAGAACAAATGTATATAACATCTGTTATCACACAGGTTGGGGCATTTTCGGTAGTCCACAGTGGATAGGATGGTGGAGAACGGGCAAGGCAATGGCTTTGAACTTGGATCTCATCTCGTTCCTAACCCTATTAAATTACTTCTCTAACTTCTTCATTTAGAAAGCAAGGGTGGATCTCCTCTCATCTCTAACAACTTCTTTGTGTTTGTTGCTTTGAGATAGGGTCTGTCTCTCTGTTGCCCAGGCTGGAGTTCAGTGGCACGATCATAGCTCACTGCATCCTCCAACTCCTGGGCTCAAGCCATCTTCCTGCCTCAGCCTCCAGAGTAGCTGGAACTACAGGTGCCCGCCACCACACTCGACTAATTTTTTTTTTTTTAAGTAGAGACGGGGTCTCGCTATGTTGTTCAGGCTGGTCTCGAATTCCTAGCCTCAAGCAATCCTCCCACCTAGGCCTCCTGAAGTGCTTCATCTCCAGCTTCTTAATTAGTATTGGCATTTCCTTAGGGAAGGTCTTTGAGATCAGAGATGCTCCTAGACAACCAAGGCCACTTGTGATCCATCCATCCCTGGTGGGATGCTACAGGCTTTTGTTCTAGTACTTGACATGATAACTCTAGCACAAGGGGCTTGTCACTGCTGTTTGCCTCTTAGCATCTTGCGGTTGGGGGGTGGTGAACAACAAGAGAATTCACTGAGGGACCTCTTCTTCCCCCATCAAACCCAGACCAGACAATCGCTATGTAATATTCCTTCGCCAGAGCGACTCAAACATTAATACAACCTCCACATGTTACCTCTACCTTTCTCTGAGCAGGCTGCATTCTACACTGGAGATTAAAACTCACATTTCATTTTTATATGCTGTGCTTAATCCAATAATGATTTCATGTTACAAACAGCAATAATATCTTTCAGCATAGTTAATCAGAATAGACTTAATGCTGTCACTATTTATTAACCTTTGTTGAAAAGCAAGAAGTTTCTCTCTAATCTGTGATTGTTGGTCTTGTCAGGCTCTATCAAGTGAAAAAACAGTTTTGGCATTCATTAAAACGGTGCGAATCCTGAAATGACAATTGGAGCTGGATGGTATTTGGTGCATGAAATCTTCGTTGTGTTCACCAGGATAACTGAGAAGGCTGGGGAGGCATGAACGGGGGACTGAGTGTTTCATCCCCAAGTCCTTCTTGGATAAAGAAACTATTCTTATGAATTGGGAAAGTGGGGCAGAGACTGGGGTGGAGGGGAGGGGAAGGGTGAGGCCTGCTGGGGCCTGTCGCCAAAGAAACATCATTACTTCAAGACAGTGGCTTTTGGCCGGGTGCAGTGGCTTACACCTGTAATCCCAGCCCTTTGGGAGGCTGAGGTGGGTGGATCACCTGAGGTCAGGAGTTCAAGACCAGCCTGGCCAACAGGGTGAAACTCCATCTCTACTAAAAATACAAAAATTAGCTGGGCACCGTGGTGGGTGCCCATAATCCCAGCTGCTTAGGAGACTGAGGCAGGAGAATCACTTGAACCCGGGAGGTAGATGTTGCAGTGAGCCAAGATTGTGCCACTGCACTCCAGCCTGGATGACAGAGTAAGACTCCATCTTAAAAAAAGGAGGGAGAGAGAGAGACAATGGCTTTGAACTTGGAGCTCAGATGACTCATCTCTTTACCAACCCTATTCCAGACTAATGATCTACTGGGAGTCATTTATTCACTTTTACTCCTCCCTGCAACTTCTTTTTCATTTAATAAACAAGAGTGGGTCTCCCCAATCTCCAAGGCCCACATTCAGTTGGAGCTCATTTGAAGATGTCCGTCAGAGCAAAATGGCAGCCCTCAGAGGTCAAGCTTCTGCTTTACCGGAACCCTTTGGCAGTGATCTCAGTCGGTAGTCCTCAAACTTCAGCATGCATAAGAATCTCCTGGAGAGAGTCCCCATTCCCGAGAATTAATTAGGCCTGGTGGGACTTGAACTTCTGCATTCCCAGGTGCAACTGATGCCACCCTAAAGCAGACCACACTCTGAGTAGCAAGGCTCTGTCGAATCACAAGAAAACCCACAGTCCAGTTGGCCGATTGCTGGGCCTTTCTGGACTGCAATTTCAGAGTTTGAGCCTTCTAACGGCACCAACTCCCCTAAAGGGGAATGTGCCTTTTAAAAGAAGTGAAAGGTTTCAACTTGCAGAAGCATCTTGCAAGGGGAAACGGTTCTCCCAGGGGGCTTCTCCTTTCTTTTTCCCCTCGAAGAACCCACAGACATGTTTCTCAGGAAGACCCTGTTGAGTCTTTACCTCTCAAAGGTGATTTGGAGAAAAATCTAATCCAGTAAAGAAGTTCTGATGCTGGGAGACCTAGGCAGGATATTCTGCTAAGCAAAGAAGTGGTTGCTCAGGGCTTCGGTGGGGGTGGCAGAGGTCTGTGGCCAACTGATCTCTCCTCTCACAAGAAGGGTGGAGTAGGGCAGTGAGTTTTGCCCATGTCAACGGGGAGGTGAGCAGGTGCTGTTAATTATTTAGGAAGAATTAAGCAGTCTGGGTGGGTGGGTTTTATGCTCTGTTTGGTAATAAAGGTTGCTGCAGAAAGGAATTTGAAAATTCACTGTTCTCATTTGCCTCATATTGCAAAGAAGCCAAACCTGGGTTTGACTGGTGGGAGCATCTGGAATTAATGAACCAGCCTCTTACGGTACAGAAATCAATGTTTGCTGCATTCATTGCACGATGCTGAGACCCCGCTTTTTATTTCTGACTTGCAGAGCTACGGCCTAAGAAATCTCTCTTAAGCGGTGTTCTGGGGCCTTTGCTGTTTCCTTAATGTGTCTGGGCATGTGGAAGGAATTGCCTCATAGTGGAGGTGTGACACTAGGGGACGTGGGGGGAACTTTTGGACAATCTTTGTGCTTTGGGGGACCTAGAGGGGAGGGCCTGGGAAACCCACAGCAGGCCTTGAGGATCTGGCCTCTCTCAGGTGGCCGGACTCTGTCCTGACTTCCATCTCCTGAGTTTCCAGCTTATGGAGGTCTTTAGGTTACAGTAAGCCTTATAGAGGAAGTTCATGTTTCTCAGCTGGGCAGATGTCCCTTGCTTCTCCTGTGTTTTGTATTATCACCCGTTTGGAATGTGGACACTTTGATCCGAGACATCACTTGGCCAGCGTTTTCCTAAGTACGGGGGCAGTGGACAGCACCACTGTGCTCAGCCCAGCCGGGTTCAGCGTCGCTGCAGACTCAGCCTCAGTGCTTGGCCCTTTGGACAGAAAGTGACACCTATCCAAGGAGGATAGACATATTTGGAGGATCTGAGCCATATTGGATTTGATTTGAGCCATATTTGGAGGAAAGAATAGCAGCTTGCCAGGGAGGGAGGAGAGTAAGGCTGTTCCAGGCAGAGGGAACAGCATGAACGAAGGCCCTGAGGCCTGGAGCCCTGAAGGTAATAGGAGTGGGCATGGTGGAGGAGGAGCCAGGAGCGTGGAGGGGTAGGGAGGACCAGCTGGGGAGGAGCCTAGGAAGGTGCATCAGGCCTTGACCATCTGGCTCCGAACTTGTGATTCTCTCCAGTAGATGGTGGCAAGCCTGGTAGTGTCTAAGCAGGATGAGGTGACTGGTGGAGTTGTAGTTTTAATTTTCATACTATAGTTTTTTTTTGCTTTTGTGTCTATTCCATGAGCTTTGACCACAATCAGAATATGGAACAGTTCCATCACCCCAAAAATTTCCTTGTTGCTGCTGCTTTACATCCAACCCTTCCCCACCCCCTACACCTCGCAGCTGCTGATCTGTTCTCTGACCACATCGCTTTGCCTTTTTCCAAATGTCATATAAATGGGATGATGCAATATGTGATCTTTTGAATCTCACTTCTTTAATTAATTTATTTTTTATTTTTATTTTTTGAGACAGAGTCTCACTGTCACCGAGGCTGGAGTGCAGTGGTACAGTCTCAGCTCACTGCAACCTCCGCCTCCCAGGTTCAAGTGATTCTCCTGCCTCAGCCTCCTGAGCAGCTGGAACTACAGGCACCTGCCACCACGCCCAACTAATTTTTGTGTTTTTAATAGAGATGGGGTTTCACCATGTTGACCAGGCTGGTCTCGAACTCCTGACCTCAAGTGATCCACCTACCTTTTGGCCTCCCAAAGTACTGGGATTACAGGCGTGAGCCACCGCGCCCAGCCTCACTTCTTTAATTTAGCATAACACATTTGAGATTCATCCACATTGTTGCATGTATCTGTAGTTTGTTCCTTTTTGTTACAGAGTAGTGTTCCATTTTGTGGTCATAGCACAGTTTGTTTATTCATTCAGCTGGTGAAAGATGTTCAAGTCGTTTGCAGTTTCTAGCAGTTTCAAATAAAGCTGCTATGAACATTTGCATATAGGTTCTTGTTTGACCATAGCTTTTATCTCTCCAGGATACATACCTAGGAGTGGGATTGTTGTCATTTGATAAGTGTATGTTTAACTTTTTAAGAGATTGCCCAACTTTTTTCTAAAGTGGCTGTACCATTTTGCATTTCTACCAGTAACATGAGAGTTTTTGCATTTGACATTTTGCACTTGCGTTTGACATTTTGCATTTCTACCAGAAACATATGAGAGTTTCAGTTGCTCCACAAGTTCACCAGCATTTGAGATTATCAATTTTTTTTTAATTGTATACATTCTAATGGGGGATAGTAGTATCTCATTGTGGTTTTAATTTGCATTTCCCTAATGATTAATGATGTTGAGCGTCTTTTTATGTTTTTATTTGCTATCCATGTGTCTGTTTTAGTGATTCTGCTGTTCATATATTTTGCACATTTTTTAGTTGGGTTGTTTGTTTTCTTGTTGTTGAGTTTTTAGAATTATTTGTCTATTCTGGGGGTCAGTTCCCTGTTAGATAGGTGATTTGGAAATATTTTCTCCCAGTGTGTGGCTTGTGTTTTCAGTCTCTGAAAGTGCAGATAAAGATACTGCAGCAGTGAATGTCTCTAACTCTGCCACACACCAGCTATGTTGATCTTCTTTCAGCTTCTCAAGAAAATCAGCCTCTTTCCTTCTCCAGGGCCTTTTCCTAAGCTGTGCCCTCTGTCTGGAATTCACCTTCTCTCATATCTGCTGTAAGAAATCTTTGCCTAGCCCAAATCACAAACATACTCTCCTATGTGTCTTTTGGAAGTGCTGTTGTTTTAGCATTTATGTTTAGGTTTGTGATCTGTCTCACATTAAAATTTTTGTGTGGTGTGTGATAAGGGTTTGAAGGTCATTTTCTTTTTTCTTTTTGGATATCCAATTGTTCCAGCATCATTTGTTGGAAAGATTTTATTTATCCCTTTCCATTGTTTTGATCCCTTTATTCAGAAAGTAAATGCGCATCTAGGTGTGGATCTATTTCTGGGCATTTTATTCTTTTTTGTTGATCAATATGTCCATCTTTACAGCATTACCACATTATATTGATTACTGTATCTTCACAGTAAGTTCTGAAATTGGATAGATTAAGTCTTCCAACTTCATTCTTCTGTTTCAAAGTTTCTTTGGCTATTCTGTGTCCTTTTAATTTTATGTAAAACTTTAGACTTGGCTTTTCAGTTTCTACAAGAAACAAAAGCAAACCCCTGGTATTTTGATTGACACTGCACTGAATATGTAGATCAATTTAGAGAGAATAAAATTTCTTTTTTTTTAATTTAATAAATAAATAAATAAATAAATAAAAGATGGGGTTTCACCATGATGGCCAGGCTGGTGTTGAACTCCTGACCTCAGGTGATCCACCCACCTCGGCCTCCCAAAGTGGTAGGATTACAGGCGTGAGCCACCGCACCCGGCCGAGAATAAAATTTCTTAATAACATTGAATCTTCCAATCTATGAACATAGTATATCTCCATTTTCTATCCCATGCTCTTTCCCTGCTTACTCTTACTTCTCTATCAGGTGCCAGTTTAAGTTTCATCTCCTCAAGGAGGTCTTTGTTATCTCCTGACTAGATGATCCAGCTCCCGTTATACCCTCTAGTGTCCCCTCTCTTCCTTCTTGGCACTAATCACAGTGGTATTAATAATTGTTAGTGCGATTATCTGTTTTGCGTTTGTCTCCCCCACTAGACCATAAGTTCCATATAGGCAGGGACCAGGTCTGCCTTGTTCACAGACTAGCACACAGTAAGTTGTCAATAAAGATTTATAAATGAATGAATGAATACCCTCCTATTCTTTTGACATAGATCTCAGGCCACTGGCTGTTGTCATTCACAGTTTGATGAACACCTTGGTCTCTGCTCGCTGATGGAGAACCCAAGCCCTAATCCCTCACCCCTTACGTGGCCTTCTGCCTTATGCTTAGGTCCTGCTGACATGCATTAGATCTTGAGAACTCCTATTCATTTGACAGGTAGATATGTGTAATTATGATTTTTAAAAATGAAATTGTACATCTACAGAGAATTTTTAGGTAATGGTTATAATACAGAGGTTTAATTTATCTGGGGGGAAGAAAGATGTGGCTTTCACAGCATGAGTCAGAGCATTAGAAAAACCAGTGGTGGAATCTTGATTGAATTAGGCTGTGTTTATAATTAGGAAATGCCAAGGCCTGCAAAATATTGAGAAGTGGTGAGGACAAAGTGATGAAATTAAGAGTCTCTTTTATTCCCCCCACTTTGGCAGTTTAGAAGCATTGTGTTGTTAACTAATTGGTTTGTGGATGTTACTTGGACTTATAGATTTCATTCTACATTTTGATCCTAAGTCAATATATAGGCCCTGACATTAATTAAATCCCCACGGTAAGCATTTCTATGGAAGACTTTAGGAAGAACTTTCTGAAGAACGTTGGTGATTTAGAGCAAGTTGAGAGAGAGAAGCAGCCCAAGAATGTAGAGTCCTGTGGAGGAATCCTGGAAGAGACTGGAGATAGTTTACTCTGAATTGGATCTGGAGCTGGTTAATATAAACAAAACAGAAACTCGATTGGAATTCCTTCAAGGCTTGCCTGAAGAGCAATGGGGAGAAAAAAATCTAACTTTATCACAACCAAAGATCATAATTTCCTTCAGCCATAATAGCTTATGTTTCTACAGTACACTATCTCATTTTAGTTGGAGAGCATTCTGGTAAAGCAAGGGCACACACGTTCATCCTTATTATTCTCATGCCACGGATTGTGACTGGCCTGAGGTTGCAGAGCTGGCAAGTGGCAGATTCAAATGTAGGTCTTTAGACAGCTAATACTGTGTTCCGTTCCTTATACCTTGCCAATGAATTCATATTAATTGAAGTTTTCCTCTTAGAGGCATATGATCTAGGTTGAAAAGAGGGTAAAGGTTTTTAGATGAATGTTGCTGGTTTTGGAGAATATGGTGATATTGCTAATAGTAGTCATGAATTCCATTCACTGAGCAATGTATCAGTAAGTACAGGCTACATTATGCTGCAGTAAGAAAAGACTCCCAAATTTCAGTGGCTTAACACAACAAAGCAACTTTCATACTCATATTACCCGTTCATTGGCTACATGTCCATCATGCATGGGCAGTGGATTCGGCTCATCAGTGTCCCTTTAGGGACCCAGGATGATGACGCAACCACCAGCTCTGATGTGCCATTCACCATGCTAGAAGTACAGATACCTCTAAGGGTTTTGTACCAATGGTAAAATGCTCCACTCTGGAAGTGACACATTTCTGCTTTCAACTCATTGGCCAAAACTAGCAACTTGGCCTCATTCAACCACAAGAAGCCAATAAGCACAATCTTACCTTGTGCATGGGACAGAGAAATCCGGAAACTTTGACAAAACAGCATGAATGATGACCATAAGCTCTCAGTTTCAACAAGGAGTTCCTCTGACACTACAACAGACCTCCAAGATGACACTGAGAACTAATGGTTATTGACTATTTACCATATGCCATGTACTGTTTACCTACAGAGCACTTTTAACACCACAACAACCCTATCAGTAGATACCATGGGTATTTCCATGTCACAGATGAGAGGACTGAGATTCCGAGAGGTGAAGTTACTTGCCCAAGATCACACAGCTAAGGAAGCAGCAGAGTCACTTGGCCCCAGGTATTTGAATACAGGCCAAGCTTGGCTACAGAACCCATATTATAATAACCCCATTTACTTTATGAGGAATCTGAGGCTCAGAGAAGCAGATCACATGCCCAAGGTCACACAGCCAGGTAGCAGCAAGCCCTGGTTCCTTTACCTTATCCTATTTCCCAGGTAAAGGCTGGAAAGCCTCCCTTTGCAGTTTCTGTTGGTGATGACCAGACGTCCCTCCCCAACCTGACTCCTAGCCTCTGATGTGAGTTCTGTGCTAGTGCTAGTTTATACCAGCTCACTAGAGCCAAACGTTAAATTTTCAGGACTTTTGCAAACTAGTTGTTAAACACAGATAATTCAAAAGTAAGTTATGTAAACTTACTAGAGTTTAGGTATATTTCAAACCAAATACTCAAAACTCATCACTTCCTAATTATCTTACTGTATTTTACTAATAAATGCTCTTTAAGGTTATTTACATCTACCAGATGTGTACAGCGGAAATACCACATGGTAGAGTGCCCCTGTACACCTCCCTAGCTGCTGTGTGCTCAGTGATGTCTAGTTGGTGGATTGAAATTGGCCATGACGAGAATATTTACACCCCAGAAATTGGCAAGCATTACCAGTCAGGGCTTTTTTTTCCCTGTAGAGCCAGTGTTAACCATTTATCAGCATACCACTGCATGAAACCCCCTGCCTCCACCATCAAGCTGTACCATTCGCCTCCACCATCAGCCTCAATCCAGGACTACCTGGCCCTCCCAATGGATCCAACTGGTCTCAGAGCCAGGCCAGCTTCCATGAGGCTGCTGCATTGGGACATTAGTCCATATTCATCCTTGCAAACATGCTAGACTGATATCCCTCCCCCTAAGACACTGGTTAGCCCCTTGGCTGCCCATTAGAATCACCTGAGAGAGCTTAAAAAATTACAGATGTACAGATTTTTTTTTTTAATAGGACACACCATCAGAGATTCTGATTTAATTGGTCTGGGGTGTGTCTGGGTTTGGGATTTTTTTTTAAGCTTTCCAACCAAAAGTAGAGAAGTACAAATCCAAGCAAACTCAGTGTGCAAAAAACATGAGCTATCAAAGAAGAAAACATGTTGGGAAAATTGAGAAAATTTGCCATGAATTAAATCGCCCATCTCCTAATGTGAGTTCCTTTCAAATGAGGAGATGAGGAATTTAATTCATAGCAAACTTCCTCAGTTTTCCTACCAATAATCTGTAAAGAGCAATAGCAGATGGGAACCCTTTTCTCTAGAGGGCTGGATGGTAAATATTTTTTACACTGTGGGCCATAGGGTCTCTGTTGCAGCTATTCACCTCTACCATGGCCATATAAAAGAAGTCATAGACGATCTGTAAAGGAAGGTACATGGTTGTGTTCCAATAAAATTGTATTTACAAAATGGGGTGGATTGTATTTGTCCGTGAGCCGCAGTTTGCCATCCCCATCTATGGTGTCCCTTTACATAGTAGCCTGCCCAGAGATTGTTCTTAAAATCTGTGCACATTGGCCAGGCACAGTGGCTCACACCTATAGTCCCAGCACTTTCTTAGGCTGAGGTGGGTGGGTCACTTGAGTCCAGGAGTTCGAGACCTCCCTGGGCAACACGGCACAACCCCCATCTCCACAAAAAATTTTTTCTTTATTAAGAAAAACAGAAATATCTATGCACATAATTAACTTGAATGTTTCTACTGAGCCCACAGACGGGGTGGATCTGCGGAGTGTCTTTCTAGACTCCCAGGTTATTGAAGCGGTTTTAACTGTGCTCACTGATCTGATAGGCAAAAACGTTGACTTGAGCACTGATAGACTGGAAGTCCTTTCCAGGCGAGGACCCCTTGATTCTTGTTCTCTCCGTGTAGTGCCCGACCTTTGGGCCCTGTGTAATAAAAAAATGACTGAATACCTTGAAAAAATAAATAACATTTGCTATTGTTAAAAAACTTTATTATGGACTGGGGACAGTGGCTCACACCTGTAATCCCAACAGTTTGGGAGGCTGAGGCGGGAGGATCACTTGAGGTCAGGAGTTCGAGACCAACATGGTAATCTAAACATCTCTACTAAAAATACAAAAATTAGCCAGGCATGAGGTGTGCGTGTTTAGTCCCAGCTACTCAGGAGACCGAGGCAGGAGAATTATTTGCAGCAGGGAAGCGGAGGTTGCAGTGAGCCAAGATTGCGCCACTGCGCTCCAGCGTGGGTGACACAGTGAGATTCTATCTCAAAAAAAATAATTTTTTTTAAATATGGAGAATTGCAAAAGGGAATAGCATGGAGTATCCCCACATCCCCATGGCCTTGCTTCGTCACGGTATTGAAGTCACTCTTTTGGTTGTGTTTCTCCAAATTCTATGAGGACAGCAACTGTCTTCATTATCCTCTACATCATCGCTACGCCCTGGCGTGCTCAGTGTACAACACGTAGTAGGTGTTCGACGAACTTGGGTTGGATAAGTGGAAGAATGAATGAATGATGAGCTGGTGCACTTTGATGTCATTTATAAGACTACTGGGGGATCACTGGCTATTACATAGAGCTGGAAATATTGTGGGTCAAATCACATCTCCTTCCCCTTAAAACCACAAATAGCCAGGCTTCAGCATCTGCTGTGAACATCAGAATTGCTGAAAACCTTCTGAACCATGTTGGTTCCCAGGCCCTGCTCCCGGGAGTTGTTGGGCTGTTGAGTAGACTGACGTATTGGGGAGCCTGGTAGAATCTCTCAGGTGTAGGAAAATCTAGCTGCCCGGGGTTGTAAAGGATGCCCTTTGTCCTCAACTCCTTGGACACCTTCTCTCTGGAGACCTGCTAAATAAGGAAGGGAGTGACCACCAGAAACAAAAAAAAGCAACAAAAACCAACTGGTCTAATTTAAACCCGTTCAAAGTTACCAGGCTACTGGAGATTAGCTTAGAGAAAATATGTCGGGTCCGCTTTGATTTGCAATTTGAGATAAATGCGGGAAACGTGTTTGTGCTTCCTCGGAGAGGATTATGTTGCCTTGCAAGTTGGATTGTTGTCACTTTTAATTTTAGAATACTTACTTGTGCCTCCAGTAATGAACAAAAACCAAACCACACTGAAACCAGCCCGGGAGGTCCTGCTGTCTCAGAAGCCCAAGGTATTCCTGTTTCTACTGAGTTCCTATTTCCAGATTCCTGCCTGTCGCCCGCCAGACTTTTAAGGGTTCTATGCTGGGGCGGCATCAACACTGCTAGTTTATTTCAGACATAAGCAAAGTGTGTTAAAGTTGTTACCACAAGAAAGAAAAAACCACAACTAACTGGGTATCTTATTTTTGGGGGTGGATCATTCTTCACCATATTGATCTGATGTGCATTAATAATAAAGCTGTTGCTCCAGTAACCATTCTATGTCACCCAGTTGCCTTCAACCAGAGTAGCGGTGAACTCGATCAAATTTTAGATGCATTAAACATGAGCATGGAACTTAAAGTGGGAGGCAGATTCTGAAATAAATGTATTTTCTTTTTCTTTATTATTATTATTTATTTTTGAGACAGATTCTTGCTCTATCGCCCAAGCTGGACTGCTATAGTGCAATCCCAGCTCACTACAACCTTTGCCTGCTGGGTTCATGCGATTCTCATGCCTCAGCCTCCCACGTAGCTGGGACTACAGGTGCGTGCGCACCACCATGTCCAGCTAGTAGAGATGGGGTTTCGCCATGTTGGCCAGGCTGGTCTCGAACTCCTGGCCCAAGGTATCTACCCACCTCTGCCTCCCAAAGTGCTGGGATTACAGGCATGAGCCACTACAGCTGACCAATAAACGTATTTTCTATAAATAGTACTTTGCTTTACTTTACCCAGTAATTGAACTTTTAAGAAAGACAGGGTTTCAAGGTATTTTTCCCCCATTGAAAAATGACTGTGTAAGTCATAAGCCACAGATGCTTTCATGGGATGTGTCATTATAGGTATGAATCTGACAGTTCTTGAATGGAGGGGCATTTGGGGTGAGGTCTTACCTTCCCAAACTCTTAGGTTCAAGAGCCCCTTCCACTGAGACCTAAAATACATGTGCTATTTCCAGGTGCTACACATTCTCAAAAACAAATCACTCCTAGGAGGTTAAATCCCGTTTCCACAGCTCATATCAAAACACCACCCTCTATCCCTCATGCAGTCCCCTGCTGGAAGTTTCTGATTCAACTGGCTGACTGCTCTGTGGTCTAAATATAGCCATTTAAAAAGAAGATTACAGCCCGTCCACCTGGGACTGCCAAAAAGCCTTTCACGAGGACTCTTGAAAGCCCGATGCCTTTAATCCTCAACTTTAATTTAAAATAAAGAAATCTTCTCAACTCATATTCCGTTTTCCACATTCTGTCCCCCACCCTTCCACCACTACAGATCTTTTAATTTCCCCCACCCTACCTTTCATTACCGAGGAATACGACTCTTTACAAGTAGTTTCTAGAGTAAGGATGGGCTAAGCTGTTTTAATTTCTTACAAGGATGTTTTTATAGAAGAAAATCAAGTCAACACTCAGGAGTATACACAGCCCTTTATGGAGATGGAGAGAATTAATCAGGCCAGAAAGTTCGGAATATAAAACGGGATGGGGGAGGGGAAGGATGTTTCATCAAACCGAACTGCTCTGGGAGATGGAAAGATAAAAGGATTTCCCTCTCCAAGTGCCTTAAATATTGGCAGGCAGTAGGGTCAAGATTTTTTCTTTTGTTGTTATGGAAAGCCATACAGATAATTAATGCTGTTGAAAGAAGATTGCTCTGTTGGCGTCTGGGAGGCTGGCCCCCTAGTCTGGGATCTTCTGGAAAGAAACAAGTCAGGGAAAAAAGTTATGCACCAGGGGAGATCCTGCCAATTTGCACGAGCAATAAATAACGTCCGGAGAGCAAACAGCCACCGGCTAGTTCCTCTTGGCTGCAGATACTTGATACGAGGACACGAGTCAGCGTGTGCAGTGAACTTTAAAGGGGGCAGGGGACTGACCCACCCTGCCCTGTCACAGGCTGCTTCTTTCAAACAATGATTATTAAAGAAAGGAAGTTGCAACAGAAGCCCAGGAAGGTTATGCATCGGCTTTGATATTTGCAGTTTTTATTTCTTCCTGGATGGATAGCTCCTGCTGTAATTTAATGGGCAGGAAATGTTTGATCGCCTCCTTGGATGTCCGATGCAGCCACAAGGTCTGGGAGTCCTGGCCAGGCCTGCTGGGCCCCAGGAGCCTTCCGTGCCTCTGGCTGACACAGTCCTGAAGGGACTCAGAAAAGCCATAACAGAAATAGCTAACGTTTACCCAGCACTTAGTTTCTTTCTTTATTTTTTTGAGACAGGGTCTCCCTGTGTCACACAGGCTGGAGTGCAGTGGTGCCATCTCGGCTCACTGCAACGTCCGCCTCTCAGGTTCAAGTGATTTTCATGCCTCAGCCTCCTGAGTAGCTGGGATTACAGATGCGCACCACCATGCCCTCCACCTTTCAGACTCAAGTGATCCTCCAACCTCCACCTCCCGAGTAACTAAGACTATAGGTGCATACCCCCATACCTGGCTATTTTAGTATATTTGGTAGAGACGGGGTTTCACCATGTTGCTCACGCTATTCCCAAACTCCTAGGCTCAAGCAATCCCTCCGGCCTCAGCCTCCCAAAGTGCTGGTATTACAGGCATGAGCCACCATGCCCAGCCAAACTTAATCCTCTTAAAACCCACAGAGGGTGGGGCTCCTTTTGGTCCCATTGTATCAATAAGGAAACAGGCTCAGAGGGGTAAAGCTCACACAGCTGGCACAAGTCAGAACTGGGATTTGAACCCAGGTAGTCTGGCTGTAGTCAAGACTTTTTCCTAGTTGCAGTGAAAGTCACATAACATGAAATTAACCATTTCAGAGTGAACAATTCAGTGGCATTTAGTACATTCACAGTGTTGTACAACCATCACTGCTATCTAGGTCCCAAACGTTTTATTCCCCAAAAAGGAAACCCCCTACTCCTGAGCAGTGTACGGGCTGAGGGAAAATGTCCCCTTCACCCTCTGAAGGTTCCCTGAAAATCAACCAACGAAAGGCAAGTTCTTAGGAGAAAAGGCATACAAGTATTTGATCGTAGTTTTACTGACATGGGAGCTTTCAGAATGAAGACCCAAAGATACAGGGAAAACTGTTCATTTTCATGCTTAGGTTCGGTCCGGTGTGGACAGCCATGTAGTAGTAGGATTGAACAAAAAGTATGACGGAATGCTCAAGCACTGGGTCGGGAAGCCCAGCAAGGCCTGTCCTTCGGGATTCTTCTCGGCCTCTGTGCAGCCTGCCTGCCTTCTCGGTGTTAGGCAGGACCCTTTCTGGATTGGGGGTCTTATGACCTGCAGTCAAACAAGGCAGTTCCAATCATTTCTTTATGGCCAGTTTTTAAATAGAAAGGCAGGGGGAAGTTCGAGTCATATTTTTAGGTTTTATGTCTGGTTTGGGGGAAAAGGAGTTCTGATTTTTTTTTCTTCTTCTTCAACTTTTATTTTAGATTCGGGGGGTCCATGTGCAGGTTTGTTACCCGGTTATCTTGCCTGATGCTGAGGTTTCAAGTACAAATCCCATCACCCAGATGCTGAGTGTAGTACCCAACAGGCGCCTCCTCCTTCCCTTCCCCTTCCAGGGGTCCCCAGTGTCTATTGTTGCCATTTTGATGTCCGTGAGTACCTGACGTTTAACGCCCAGGTATAGGTAAGCACATGCGGTGTTTAGTTTTCTGTTCTTATGTTAATTTGCTTAGGAAGGGGTTCTGATTTCCAATGACTCACCTTGGGGAAGAAGGATTCTAGTTTCTATGGCCAGCCTCAGAGAAAGAGGGACCAGAGACTGGAGGGCAGAAGGAAGCTTTGCTTCTGAGGCTGTTTCCAAGGCCTTCATTTTAGGATACCATTTTCTGAGCCCTGACAGCGGCAAATCCCCATTCTCCTCTCAGCCCCTGGGAGCTGCCAGTTTACATTCCTTCTCTATGGATTTACCTATTCTAGATTTTTTTTTTTTTTAAGACAGAGTCTTGCTCTGTTTCCCAGGCTGGAGTCCAGTGGTACAATCTTGGCTTACTGCAACTTCTGCCTCTCGGGTTCAAGCAATTCTCCTGCCTCAGCCTCCCAAGTGGCTGGGACTACAGGCACCTGCCACTACACCAGGCTAATTTTTGTATTTTTAGTAGAGACAGGGTTTTGCCATGTTAAGCAGGCTGTTCTCGAACTCCTGCGCTCAGGTGATCCACCCACCTCAACCTTCCAAAGTGCTGGGATTACAGACATGAGTCACTGTACCTGGCCTGGATATTTCATGTAATCGAAATCCTACACCATGTGGCCTTTTGTGTCTGGCTTCTTTCACTCAGAATCATGTTTTCAAGGTTCATCCATGTTGGCTCCTGGATCAGTACTTCGTTCCTTTTTATGGCTGCATAATATTCCATTGCCTAGATAGCTCACATTTTACGTATCCATTCAGTTGTTGCTGGGAATGTGGCTTGTTTTTTCTTTTTGGCTGTTGTGAATAGCTCTGCTATGGACATTTGGGTACAAATATTTGTTTGAACACCTGTTTTCAGTTCTTTGGGGTATATTCCTAAGTGTGGAGTTGCTAGATCACACAGTAATTTTACGCTGCACTTTTTGAGGAACCACTAGATAGAGTCAACCACCTGATGCTCTTCACCACCACTCTCTGACGCAGCTGAAACCCGCATACCCCTCCAGTTGTGTGCAGGGTTGCTTTGGAAGGAAGTTGCTGAGACTGTGTCTTGGGGGCACTTCTGGCATTTTGTCCTGGGTGCAGGGAACATTCACTCATTCATTTGTTCATTCATCAAATGTATTTTGAGCACTTCGTGGTAAATACTGCACCAGTGCTTGTGATGGTACATTGGTGAACACATTCACGGTCGCTGCATTTAGACCCCACAGTCTAGAGGAGGAGGGGACATGTGAGACAGGAACTGCAAACTCAAATTCCTGCAGATTCCCCGTGGATAGGATTAATGAGGGAACCAGAGCAGATGTGAGGCCAAAGGGAGTGGTGGAGACTGAGGCTAATTAGAGAATGGACAGCCAGGCAAATGTGCCTGAGGATTGCCAGCCAGGAATGCAAGCACAGTGTGGTCAAATCTTCCTATTTTTTTTTAAGAGAAAATGAAAATTTAGATATTTATGTAAAATAACTGATATTTAAGATAAAGCAGAAACTAAACACATCTGCAAAGCCCAAATGTGCCATCGTGTTATGAACCGTATTAGGGTTCTCCAGAAAAACAGATTCACTATGATGTATTATGTTTGTGTGTGGGGTTGGGTGGGGAGGAATTTATCATAAGGAATTGGCTCATGTGATCATGGAGGCTGAGAAGTCCGAAGATATATATATATATCGTGTGTGTGTGTGTGTGTGTGTATTTTTTTTTTTAAGATGCAGTCTCGCTCTGTTGCCCAGGCTGGAGTTCAGGGGCACAGTCTCAGCTCACTGCAACCTCCGCCTCCCGGGTTCAAGCTGTTCTCATGCCTCAGCCTCCCGAATAGCTGGGATTACAGATGTGTGCTACCATGCCTGGCTAATTTTTGTATGGTAGAGACTCAGTTTCACCGTGTTGGCCAGGCTGGCCTCAAACTCCTGACCTCAAGTGATCCACCTGCCTCGACTTCCCAAAATGCTGGGATTACAAGCAGAAGTCCCAAGATCTGAGTCAGTGAGCTGGAGACCCAGGAAAGCTGATGACATAATTCCACTCTGAAGGCTGGCAGGCTCAAGAACCAGGAAGAGCCAGTGTTTCAGTTCCATTCCGAAGGCAGGAAAGGACTGCTGTCCTAGCTCAAGCAGACAGGCAGGAGGAACTCGCTCTTACTTGAGGGAGGGTCAGCTTCTTTGTTCTGTTCAGGCCTTCTGCTGATTGGAAGAGGCCCACTCACATTAGGAAGGGCTGCCTGCTTTACCTAGTCTTCTGACTCAAATGTTCATCTCATCTGGAGGCACCCTCACAAACACCCCCAGAATAATGTTTGGCCAAATATCTGCATACCGCATGACCCGGTCAAGCTGACACATACAATTAACCATTATGAGTCCACCCCTTGTCAACTTGGCACCCATATGCATCTCCTTAAACCATGTTTAATCTCCAAGCAAAGATAGTAACAAGGTCATAATCCCACCTAACGTGGTACAACTATCCTGTGTATAACCAAAAATGCACTAACTCCTTCCTTGGAAGAGGAAGTAAAGTCCTTGAGTGATGTTTAGTTTTTTCCTTGATACCCTACAGCTTAAATAATATCATGTAAACTAAACAATATTTAAATACTGTAATATAAAGTCAGTATATCTTATGTTACCTAATAAGAGAACAAGAAGAAAGAAAACAAAGATAATTGCTTGATATATATCTTTACACACACACACACACACACACACACACACACAAACTAAATAAGGAGGAAATACTCATGAAAATGACAGTCCTTAGTTCTGTAACTGGTCACAAGGTCACAGCTGATATTTCTAACTACTTCTTTGGGATTTCCATTCCATACTCCCTTGGCCTTCAGCAAACACCTCAACCGGTCATGGTTCTTTACCTGGGCAAGTGACCCAAACTTTCTTTCCTAAAGAGTCTAGACCATTAGTAGACCTGCTTGGACTATGCTGTAGTTTTCCACTGACCTTAGTCACAGGGCATGGTAAAACTAAGGGATCTCCTGTATTCCAGACATTCTTTCTTACCTCCATTGTGGACTAGTTTTCTGTTGTCCCTCTGGTTGTCAGGGTCATCTCATCAGCCAGCACAGTAACTCCCTCCTTCACGCGTTGTTCAGAGTCATGAGAATCCCCAGGTGGCCGGCTGGGAGTCTTAACTTCCTGTTTAGTGGAATAATTGTATCTCCTAGTAGAAACAGTCTTTTCTCTAGAACTAAGACCTCTAGATCAGCAAAGCATAAGGCCACAGGAACAAGAAGCAAACATTTCAGTAGTGGGTCTTAATGGATGTATTAGTCTGTTCTCATGCTGCTAATAGAGACATACCCAAGACTAGGTAATTTATAAAGGAAAGAGGTTTCATGGACTCACAGTACCACATGGCTGGAGAGGCCTCACAATCTGGGCGGAAGGTAGAGGAGGAGCAAAGGCAAATCTTACACGGTGGCAGGCAAGAGAGCTTGTGCAGGGATACTCTCATTTATAAAACCATCAGATCTCGTGAGACTTATTCACTATCATGAGAACAGCATGGAGGAAACTGCCCCTACAATTCATTATCTCCACCTGGTCCTGCTCTTGACATGTGGGCATTATTACAATTCAAGGTGAGATTTGGGTGGGGACACAGAGCCAAACCATATCAATGGGTAACAGTGAGTGGTGCCACTCCCACTTCTACCCCTTGATTCCTGGACCACAGACCTCTTCCTCAAATATTCTTGTCACCAATTTTCCAATTATGTTCCTTCCAAGTCCCTGCCCATCCAACCTAACCATTAACCACAGCACATCAATTGCTATAGAATTGCAAGACTGGCCATTTCTCCTTCTAAGCCAAGTAAACATCTAGGGGCACTGCTTGAGGTTCTGTCTACTGGGAAGATTTCCCTTCACCACAGTCCTTTAGGGATGTCCCAGGAAGGACCTGTCTGCTTGCCAATGGTGCCTACGTATCCTGCAGAACCACCTGTAAACCAGACCTGAGTCTTCTCTTCTTCCGTCAGTTGATTGTAGGGAATTTTTTGTGATGCCGTATTTGCAGGCTGGGAGAGAGAAGGCAGTGCAGCGGGAATGGGGACCATGGGCATTTGGGCCACTTCCTCATGTAACTTACTGGTGCTTTCAGGTCCTGCTTGGGCCCAATCATGTATATACCACTCCGTTTGATGATGGAATGCTGCTGTGCATGCCCACCTTATGGCTTGGAGGGTCAGATAACACCTCGTTCATGATGGGCAGCTCAGATCACAGGGTCCTTTGGGGGCCCATGGTCAAGCATTCAGTGTCAACTAAGGCCCAGTAGCAAACAAAGAGCTGTTTCTCAAAAAGAGAGCAGTTATCTGCACATGGTACAGGGCCTTGCTCTAGAATCCTAAGGGCTTGCAGTGTGATTGATCTAGATAGGGGCCTGTGGAAGGCTCCAGATAGCGTTTCTGTCTGCCACGGACACCTCGGGCACCATTGCATCTGCTGGGTCATGCGGCCCAAGTGGCAGAGTAGCTTGCACAGCAGCCTAGACCTGTTGCAGAGCCTTTTCCTGTTCTGGGTCTCACTCAAAACTGACAGCTTTTCAGGTCACTCAGTACAAGGGTGGGGTTAACACACTCAAATGAGGAATTCGTTGGCTCCCAAATCCAAAGAAGCCCACTAGGCATTTTATCTCTTTTTTGGTTGTAGGACCAGCTAGATGCAACTTCCCCTTCCCTTAAAGGGATGCCTCCACATGCCCCCACACTGTGGGGCCCTAGACATTTCACTGAGGTGGAAGGCTGCTGAATTTCTGTTGGATTTATTTTCCATCCTCTGGCATGCAAATCTCTTACCAACTAGTCTAGGATCATTGCCACTTCTTGCTCACAAGATCCAGTAAGCATACTATCATCAGTGTCACGGGCCAGGGTGAAATCTTGTGAAAGGGAAACGTGATCACGGTCCCTGCAAACCAAATGGTGACACAGAGCCAGAGAGTTGCTGTACCTGAGGTCAAACAGTGAAGGTATATTGCTGGCCTTGCCAGCTGAAAGCACAATGCTTCCAGTGGGCCTTATGGAAAGAGTTGGAGAAAAAGGCCTTTGCCAGATTAATAGCTGCATACCAGGTCCCAGGGGATTCAAGCAATGAAACCACATCTGCAGTTGGATGTGGTACAGCAGCTGCAATTGAGCCACCACCGGGTTAATCTTACAGTAATCCGCTGTCGTTTTCTGAGATCTATCTCTCTTCTACACAGGCCAAATTGGCACGTTGAGTGGGGATGTGGTGGCAGTCACCACTCCTGATCTTTCTAGTCCTTTATGGTGGCACTAATCTCTGCCAGTCCTGTAGGAATGCAGGATTACTTTTGGTTTACTAATTTCCTACGTAGAGGCAGTTCTTGTGGCCTTCACTTGGCCTTTCCCACCATAATAGAGCTCACTCCGCAGTTCAGAGAACCATTGTGAGAACTATGCCGCCTGCTGGGTATGTCTGTTTCAATTATGCATTCTGGAACTGGGAAGTAACCAGAGGATGCATTTGGGGCCCCACTCTGCCCCACTGTTAAATGAACCTGAGCTAAAACCCTATTGACCACCTGACCTCTATAAACCCCTACTCTGACTGGAGGGCTGTAGTGACATTTTGGGTCTCCTGGAATCAATGTCAGTTCCGAGCCAGTGTCCAGTAGTGCCTGAATGTTCTGATTTCTTTCTTTTCCCCAGTGCACAATCACTCTGGTAAAGGCTGCAGGTTCCTTTGTGGGAGGCTGGGAGAAAAATTAACAGTATAAACTTCTGGCAGTGTACCAAGGTCCTCCCTTAAGGGGACCTGGCCTCCTCTTCATTCAAGGGGTTCTGGGTCTATAAACTGGCGCCAGTCGGTGAACTGATTGAGGGGCTGTGACACTCTGTTTTTATGATTCAGGTTAAACTTTTGATCCCTTGATCTAGAACTTTTCTGCTTATACAGATCAAGTAAGAATTTAGCAGGTTTCCTCTCTATTTCACTTCTATGAACACCATTACCAGCTGATCAATGCAATAGTCTGTGTGATTACACTATTCTGATTGCTGCTTTGATGTGGCTGTCTGTTACAGTGAGTGTCCCCACTTGGCCCCTGCCACTCCGGGATCCAGTTACACCCTTTGTATTTAGGTTTCCAAATTCAGTGACCTCAGTTTCCACAGTAAGGATTGGCTTACAGAGAAGAATGGTCTCATAGCTCTTCATGGATGATGGGGCTCGCCCAGCAAATTTATTTCTGACAGTGTTGGTTGATAGTCGTGTCTTCTGGTCCTTCCCGGTGTGGGTGCATAGGTCTTAAATAACAAATCTACTCTACTGTGCCGATCTTCCTAGGTCCTTGAATCTCTTCCTTTAAAATTAAACCAAGGCAGTTTTGGCATCTCCATCTGTCTCACTGTGAGCCACCTTTTGGTCCATGTTTCAGCCAACTAACCCAACAAATGGTTTGAACCCTTTCTAACTCCCGGGGCTGCAACATTAAATGCAGAATCTCAGCTTCGTCTGCCCATATCCATAAATTTAGCCTGATCCAATTTTATATTCCTTCCACCATTATCTCATACCCGTTTCCATGCATGTTCCCCAGGTTTCTATCTTCTGAATTAGAAAACTCAAGTCATTCTTTTGGAGTATAGCACTCTTCCTCGTAGGTCACGTTTTATGCCTCCTGTATTAGTTTGTTTTCACACTGCTGATAAAGACATACCTGAGACTGGGAAGAAAAAGAAGTTTAATCAGACTTAGAGTTCCACATGGCTGGGGCAGCCTCAGAATCATGGCAAGAGGCAAAAGGCAGTTCTTACATGGTGGTGGCAAGAGAAAAATGAGGAAGAAGCAAAAGCAGAAACCCCTGATAAACCCGTTAGATCTCGTGAGCCTTCCTCACTATCATGAGAATAGCACAGGAAAGACCAGCCCCGTGATTCAGTGACCTCCCCCTGGGTCCCTCCCACAATATGTGGGAATTCTGGGAGATACA
Source organism: Cacajao melanocephalus (assembly GCA_963573385.1). NCBI lineage: Eukaryota > Metazoa > Chordata > Mammalia > Primates > Pitheciidae > Cacajao > Cacajao melanocephalus. The sequence continues at coordinate 105,300 of CAUYLG010047799.1, read as the reverse complement.
ATTCGAGTTGAAATTTGGGTGGGGGCACAGCCAAACCGTATCATTCCAACTCTGGCCCCTCCAAATTTCATGTCCTCACATTTCAAAACCAATCATGCCTTCCCAACAGTCCGCCAAAGTCTTAACTAATTTCAGAATTAATCCAAAAGTCCACAGTCCAAGGTCTCATCTGAGACAAGGCAAGTCTTCCACCTATGAGCCTATAAAGTCAAAAGCAAGCTAGTTACTTCCTAGATACAAGGTATTAGGTAAATACAGCCATTCTAAATGGGAGAAATTGGCCAAAACAAAGGGGTTACAGGGCCCGTGCAAGTCCAAAATCCAGTGGGACAGCCAAATTTTAAAGCTAGCTCCAAAATGATCTCTTTTGACTAGGTCTCACATCCAGGTCATGCTGGTGCAAGAGGTGGCTTCCCATGGTCTTGGGCAGCTTCGCCCCTGTGGATTTGCAGGGTACAGCCTCCCTCCTGGCTGCTTTCATGGGCTGGCGGTGAGTGCCTGCGGTCTTTCCAGGTTCACGGTGCAAGCTGTGAGTGGATCTACCATTCTGGGGTCTGGAGGACAGTGGCACTCTTCTCACAGCTCCACTAGAGAGTGCTCCAGTAGGGACTCTGTGTGGGGGCTCCTACCCCACATTTCCCTTCTGCACTGTCCTAGCAGACATTCTCCATGAGGGCCTCACCCCTGCAGCAAACTTCTGCCTGGGCACCAGGCATTTCCACACATCTTATGAAATCTCGAAGGAAGTTCCCAAATCTCAGTTCTTGACGTCTGTGTACCCACAGGCTCAACACCATGTGGAAACTGCCAAGGCCTGGGGCGTCCACCCTCTGAAGCCACAGCCTGAGCTGTACACTGGCCCCACTCAACCATGGCTGGAGAGGCTGGGACACAGGGCACCAGGTCCCTAGGCTGCATACAGTATGGAGACCCTGGACTCAGCCCACGAAGCCACTTTTTCCTCCTGGACCTCTGGACCTGTGATGGGAGGGGCTGCTGTGAAGGCCTCTGACATGACACAAAGACATTTTCCCCATGGTCTTGGGGATTAACATTAGGCTCCTTGCTACTTATGCAAATTTCTACAGCTGGCTTGAATTTCTCCCCAGAAAATGGGCTTTGCTTTTCTATTGCATCATCAGGCTGCACATTTTCTGAACTTGTACGCTCTGTTTCCCTTTCTCTTTTTTATTTTTTTTAGATATAGAGTCTCACTCTGTCGCCCAGGCTGGAGTGCAACGGCACGATCTCGGCTCACCGCAGTCTCCGCCTCCAGGGTTCAAGTGATTCTCCTGCCTCAGCCTCCCGAGTAGCCGGGATTACAGGCATCCACCACCACACCCGGCTAATTTTCGTGTTTTTTAGTAGAGACGGGGTTTCACCATGTTGGCCAGGCTGCAGAACCTGATCTCAGGTGATCCTCCCACCGCAGCCTCCCAAAGTGCTGGGATTACAGGCGTGAGCCACCGAGCCTGGGCTGTTTCCCTTTTAAGACGAAATGCTTTTAACAGCACCCAAAGCACATTTTGAATAATTTGCTGCTTAGAAATTTCTTCTGCCAGATACCCTAAATCATCTCTCTCAAGTTCAAAGTTTCACAAATCTCTAGGGTGGGGCAAAATGCTGCCAGTCTCTTTGCCAAAACATAACAAGAGTCATCTTTGCTTCAGTTCCCAAGTTCCTCATCTCTATCTGAGACCACCTCAGTCTTGACCTTATTGTTCTTGTCACGATCAGCATTTTTGTCAAAGCCATTCAACAAGTCTCTAGGAGCTTCCCAACTTTTCCACATTTTCCTGTCTTCCTCTGAACCCCTCAAGCTGTTCCATCCTCTGCTTGTTACCCAGTTCCAAAGTCACTTCCACATTTTCAGGTATCTTTTCAGCAACACCCTACTCTACTGGTACCAATTCACTATATTCGTTTATTTTCACACTGCTGATAAAGACATACCCAAAACTGGGAACAAAAAGAAAGGTTTAATTCGACTTACCATTCCACATGGCTGGGGCGGCCTCAGAATCATGGCAGGAGGCAAAAGACAATTCTTACATGGTGGCGGCAGAAGAAAAAATGAGGAAGAAGCAAAAGCGGAAATCCCCGATAGACCCATCAGATCTCGTGAGACTTATTCACTATCACGAGAATAGCACAGGCAAGACTGGCCCCGTGATTCAAGTTACCTCCCGCTGGGTCCCTCCCATGACACGTGGGAATTCTGGGAGATACAATTCAAGTTGAGGTTTGGGTAGGGGCACAGCCAAACTATATCACCTCCCCTTTAGGGGTCTGCTGGAAATTTAGTCTACTTTCAAGTCTACAAGCAAAGAGGTGGGGTGGGAGGTCTTCAGGAAACTTAGGATTGTCCTGCGTGGCAGCCACCTCAAGGGAGGCTATAACAGTCTCCCCAGCCCATCCAGGGCCAATTCCCTCAGTAAGAGGTGTAGAGGCCACTCCAGCTGGTGTCCACTGGGAAGGAAGACTCAGAGTTCACCAGGGTCTTCCCACCTGTCCCCATCCTAACTTTCAGGGATCCATTCCATCACAATCAATGCCCTCACTTTAACAGCAGACACACTACAAGGCTAGGAGTTCAACTTGTGTTGTAATGCAGCCAGTCACAGAATGAGATTCTGGGTCTGATTTTCAGCAATCTCAGCCCTGCAGCTACAGGAGATTAGGGTCTCCCCTAGGGCATGCATGGAAGCTTTCAGGCCATTTATGTGGCACTTGGCTGGTAACTTAAATCTCTAAACTCATCCTTTTCTTTCCCCATTGTGCCCAGAGACATTAGGAGCAACCAGCAAATCTCATTGTGCCAAAAATGTTTCAAATATCTGGCATATCAGGTGGCCCTTAAAAAAGAAAGTATTATAGACACTGTCACCCACATGCTTGCTCCTTATCAGTGGTCGATTTGGAATATCCTTTGGAGATAGTTTATATTTCTATTGGGGAATAAACACCATGGACTATCAGTGTTCTCTTTACTACTGGAAATAGGGTCATTAACATCTTTACATCTGATTGAATTAGAGAGCCAACCCCAGAAATCCCAAAACCATGTCTGAAAACTCATCCTTAACGTTCTGTTCCTCTCTAACCACTCCTAGTGCCAAAATCTGTATTAGTCAAAGTTTTCCAGAGAAGCAGAACCAATAAGCGGGGTGTGTGTGTGTGTGCGTGCGTGCACACACATGCTGCTGGTATAGTCAAACCAAATATGTACCTAGAGCTATGTAAGCTTATATAGGTGGGAAGGAGATGCCTAGGGAGATCAACTGAATTTTGCCTGGAGAGGTCCAGGAAGACTCCCTGGAGGAGGTGACACTTGAGCTGTGTTGTAAAGGATAAAAGAGGGCTTACCAGAAAAACTGGGTGGGAAAGGGAACTCCAGGCAGAAGGACCGTGTGTGCTTGGGTTCCTACAGCTAGTTCAGTGTGACCTAAATACAGGGTACATGTGGGGACATGACAGGGACATGTCTGGAGCGTGGGGCAAGGGAGTTTCCCTTGAGGGCCACAGAAGCCATTCAGGACTTTGAGCAGAGGAGTGGCTGGGGTTCAGTTGTGTACTAGAAAGACTGCTCTGGGGACAGTTGATTGAGCAGCTGCCGTGTGCCAGGCCCCAGAGTTTCAACAGTGAAACAGAAAAGGTCCATCTGGAGCTCTGTTTCAGAGAGGAAGACCATAAATAATAGAAAGGTGTGTGCACTCAGTCCACAGTGATACGTGCTGTGGAGGAAAAAAAGCAGAGAGGAGAGAATGGGGTGCAGGGGAGGGTGGGGTGTGGGACAGGTAGAGCTCATGCAGTTTTAAATAGAGTCTCACTGAGACAGTGCCATTCACACCTCTGAAGGATTTGAATAAGGCAGCCATGAGGATATCGGGGGAAAGGACATTCCTGGCTGAGTGAACCACCAGTGCAAAATGTAAAATGGTGCAGCTGCTGTGGGAGGCAGTTTGATGGTTTCTCAGTAAGTTAAATGTAGACTTAACCATGTGACCCAGCAATTCCGCTTCCAGGAATATACCCCAAAAAATTGAAAACAGGCGCTCCAACCAAAACATATACACAGTTGTTCACAGCAGCACTATTCACACTATCCAAAAGGTGGAAACCCACCTGCAGGTCTATCAGCTCATGAATGGATAAACACAATGTGGTCTGTCTATGCAATGGAATATTACTCAGCCAGGAAAAAGAACGCAGCTCTGACACGGGCTGCAGCACAGATGAGCCTCAAACACAATGCTGAGTGAAGGAGGGCAGACACAAAAGACCATGCAGTGTAGGATTCCATTTGTATGCAACGTCCAGAACGGCAAATCCATAGAGACAACAGATCAGTGCTTTCCGGGGGCTGGGGAAAAGAGAATGGGAACGGGCGTTTGCTGGGTCCTGAGCTGATGAAATGAGGCAATGGTTGTACCATATTGCGAACATACTAATACGTGCCACTGAATGATGTGCGCTCCGATATTAATGTGCACTCCAACAATTATTGTCCGGTTGCCTGAAGGAGGAGTGGAGGGGCAAGGTGGGTGCCGGGCCCGGGTGAGGACTTCAGCCTTTGCTCTGAGTGGGCTGGGGGCCTGGAAGGTTTGGAGCAGAGGGGTGAGGTCATTTACTCCAGTTAGCCACAGGGGGAATAGGCCCAAGGGGTGTGGCCCGGAGCCGGGACTCTGAGGAGGCTGCGCTATGTTCCTGCACGCAATGGGCGGAGGGAATGGGGGGGTGAGAAGTGACGCGATTCTCTTTAGAATTTAAAGATCGAGCCAATAAGACTTGCATGTGGGAACTGAGAGAGAGAGAGGAGTCCACGATTTGGCCTGAGCTATGGGAGGAAGAAGCTGCCCTTCCTGAGATGGAGGTGCCTGGGAGAGGAGAAGGAGGATGGAGCCAGACGGGGGTTCTGCTTTGGGGCAAGAGGGGGCTGCCGCATTGACCTCACCAGACCCGACAGGGGCAAGGCCTCTTGCTAGGGAGACCCCAGCTACGTTTGAGCAGCCTCTGGAAAAATTGCAGGTGCAGCAGGACCAGGAGGTTTTGTGTCCAAAAATACAGTGACGGGCACATCTATCGAGCCCTCAGCTCATGGTTGGGCACTGTGCTGAGAGCCCTTTGCCCGTCATCTCGTTTAACTGGTGCAGCGTCCCCTGGTGGTTGCTACAGTTATTAACCCATTATACAGGTAGATGTGGAAGGCTGGAGAGACTTGCCCAAGGTCACCTAGCAAGTAAGCGGCCAGCCAAGGTTTTGATCTCTGGGAGCCTGGCTCCAAGACCCAGCCATTTGTTTGTCAGGAGTTGCTGCCTTCCAGGACTGGAAAGGTCAATGCCTTTGAAGTCAGTGCAGAAATTTACAGGATCTTACTAACAGTCTCAGGTGGCTGCGTCAGGGGAGCCTATGTGTGTCAAGATTCGGTCTAAGAATCTGCTGTTTATTTTTTCTGTTTTTTTTTTTTTTTGAGACAGGGTCTCGCTGTGTTGCCCAGGCTGGAGTGCAGTGGCATGATCTTGGCTAACTGCAGCCTCTGCTTCCCAGGCTCAAACAGTTCTCCAGCCTCAGTCTCCCGAGTAGGCGGGACCACAGGCATGAGCCACCGCACCTGGCTAATTATTTTTTTGCATTTTATGTAGAGATGGCCATGTTGGCCAGGCTGGTCCCAAACTGCTGAGCTCAAAGCGATCCCCCTGCCTGGGCCTCCCGAAGTGCTGGGATTATAGGCATGAGCCAACACTCCCATCCAAATCCACTGTTTAAAGGGACAGAGACGAGGGAAACATTGGCCAAGCTGGTCAGCTGCCCTCCCCTCTCTTCTGCTGATGTTATTATTATTACTGTTGTTAAATAGAATTGAAATCAGACACTTTGGGGGAAGGTAAAGTCTGAAGGGAAAATGGTAGAGCATTACCAGAGGTTATTTTTGAATGATGAGATTTTTACAAACTTTTTATTTATTTAGAGACAGGGTCTTGCTCTGTCACCCAGGCACAAGTGCCGTGGCCCAATCACAGCTCACTACAGTCTGGACCTCACCAGGCTCAGGTGATCCTCCCACCTCACCCTCCCAAGTAGCTGGGACTACAGGTGCATGCCACCATGCCCAGCTAATTTTTAAATGTTTTTGTAGAGATGGGGTCTCGCTATATTGCCCAAGCTGGTCTTGAGCTTCTGGTTTGGAGCAATCCTCTTACCTTGGCCTCCCAGAGCGCTGGAATTTTAGGCATGAACCAGCCACCACCGCCCACCCAGAATTTGCTTAGGGGAGAGCATGGGACAGGAATGAAGCTCTGGACCACCACTTCCCTGCCCTGACATTGGCTGCAGGACAGTGGAACAAGCTCTGGCCATGATAGAATCAGGTCATCTGAGTCCAGCCTTGCTGTCCGGCCTTGGGCAAGTATCTTAACCTCTCTGGGCCTCTGGAAAGACAGCGTGTGGGTAGGCCATGTGATGGGCCCAGCCTGGGCTGCTGAAAAGGTGGGGGTTCCAGCTGTAGGGACCCCTACTCCCTTCCCCTGTGCCCCTCCCACGGAGAAACTGCCACTGCCAGGCTGGCCGAGGGGAGGGGCTTGGCATGAGGACCAGCAGATGCCAGTCTCGCTCCATGCACAGATGTATCTGCCAGTTTCTGATGGGGAGACGCGATCTGGGAGTCGCTCACTTCATTGATAATTAAATTCAAATTAAGAGAGATTTGCATTTATCACAAGCCTGTTTGACAAGGTGTCACTGTTCCCATCCAGCACCCGGGCGCTGGGGAGCCAGCAGGGGGAGGTGCAGCCCCGTGGGGGTGGGGAGAGAGGAGGGGTAGGGGTGGAGGAGAGGGAGAACAGCAGAGAGGCTGCCTGTCAGCCCTTCATTATCCAGAGGGTCACGGCTCCATGGTAAGTGGAAGGAAACGCTGTGTGCCCCAGTCAGGCTGCTTGACCTTTCTGAGCCTGTTTCCTCATGGCAGCCCCAGAGTTCCCTCCTCCATGGATTGCTACCATTTTGCTTCTGCTTAGGCAAGGAATCCCCCATCCCTGCCACCCTTCTTGGCTGAATGCTGGGAAGGAGAGCCATAGAATCTCCAGGGGACATTGTTGGTGGCCCACCCAGACCCCTTTGCCAGGCAGCACTGTGACTTGGCTGTGCTGTTCTCCAGGGAATTGAAGATGTTCCATCCCATCCCACCCTGGGGGCAGCTCACAGCCCCTGAGTGACTTGATTCAAGCCTGGGCTCCTTCCCTCAAGTTGGGAACATTCACCCCCCACAGCTCCCGGGGTGACACTGGACTCCCGCTGAGCTGAGCCCACATCTTCACCCAGCTCCTCCCCTGCCCCTCCTGCTTCCCTCACTCTTGCGAGCTTCCTCTTGACGGTATATCCCCCTCCCTCAGTAAGTCACTAGCCCCCACATTTCCATCTCAGCCTGTAGAGAACCCAACCCAAGACAGAATCCCATCTGGACTTTGATCACCACATGTCTTCCAACAGGTTGTTACCCTCCCTGAGCTTCAGGGACTTGGTGGGGAACGTGGGGATAAGATAGCCCCCACTCTTTGGGATGGTCTGCGAGGACCAAGGGAGATGAGAGATTTGACATTCCTTCTTGTGAACCGGAATGGTTCATGTAACTGGAGGCTCTCTTTGGAGAGGAGAGAAAGATCCTGCTGGCCTGAGTGGTCCACAAGTGCTCAGTAGGAGGAGAACGGTTGGGGTTTGGGAAAGAAACGGAGAGAAAGGAGAGGGGCATGTGATGGGGACATCTTCTGCCTCCCTGGCCTGGGATGAGTTGCAGAGAGTAGACAACCACAAATGGCATTTGCGGCAAAGGTTTGAGCAATGGGCCTATGTTCAGAAGTAATGGTGGTCGAGGTTGTGGCCATTGAGATCATTGTTTTTCCAGCACTGCCTTGGGACAAATACTTTCCAGCCCCTCAGAGGAGGCTCTTCTAAGGCAGCGGGCGTGTCTGGCTTTATCTGATCCAGCTTCATCTCAGCCCTAGCCAGCTGCTGTTCTTCCTTGGAAGGCCTTGGTATCATGAACACCCGATTGATGAAAATTTGCTATACAACATGGATAAACAAAGGAATCTTGTATGCACTGCATACAGCTCATCCATTCCTTCCGTGCGGCTGAGCTTCCAAGGTCATGGCAAATAGGATAAGAGTTCAGAACAGTTTTCCCTCAAGAACTGCCTACTGTGTCAAAGGTGGTGGACCCACCTTCACTCTGCCTGAGAGCCACTTGGACTTACAGGTCCAGATCTAAAATCAGACAAACCTGGGTGCAAATCCAAACTCAGCCCTGAGCCAGCTGTGTGACCTTGGGTAAATCACTTCCCCTCTCTGAGCCCCCTTGCCTTGTCTGTGAAATGGTGATATGAATGAGGGTGGTTAGGAGGAGCAGTGAGGTAGTCGTGGGACCTGCCCCACAGTGTAAATGTCAGTATTTGGCATTTCCAGGAACTTCTCTGTTCTTTTTCTTTCCTATGCTGGCTCCACTCCCTGTCCCTCGCTTTGTTCCTTAAAGACATTTTTTTGGTGTTGAAACCTTCCAGGTCAGCGCTGCTTGCAAGAGACTTGGGGTGAGCTGGAAACCCATTTAACAACTTTCTGAGGACCCCTGCAAGGCTATTCAGGGGCTTAATTTCCCAGGCAGAGGAGTACAAACAGCAGGTCCTGGGGCCACTGCCCCAGGCAGACAATTGACAACTGAAGACAACTCTCACTTTTTCATCAATACCATAGATTGAGCTAGCAGTGAAGAGATTTTCGGAGTTTTATTCTTTTTGTGAGTCACAGCACCACCTATCAAATTGAGAACCCCCTCTTGATATAGGAATATAAATATAGAGGATAATATTATTTTCCCGGCCATGGTGAAGACAGGTCTTCAGACACACTCAGCTTCCAGCTTTGTGGCTGGGTGCATCCTCCTCTTTTATATTAATAGGTTTCGTCCACTAGATGTTCTCCATTTACACGCAAATCTGGAAAAAAGCAGCAGCTAAATATAGGCCCTGCACAGGCAAGCTAGGGGAACAAGTGAAATCAGAATGGGGGTGGGGAAATTCTCAGCCCCTGTCACACTCTGGTTGAGGCTGCAGGGTGGCAGAGGTCCCAAACGTGACCTGGAAAGCTGTGTTACCTTTGGCAGGTTACACCACCTCTCTGAGCTTCAGTTTCCCCCTCTCTGAAGTGGCATAATTTCTCTCAATGTTATTTCAGGTTTATTTCCTTGGCTCAGTGTTTCCACCTGGGGACAATCCCTGAGAAGGGAGCAGGGAGCCAGCCTCAGGTGACGCCTGCAGGATGTGTTTCTCTGATCTCATTTTTTAGTGTCATTTTGAAGATTGAGAGGAGGTGGCACGTCAAGGGAGATGTTCTTTGCTGACCACCAAACTTTGAGATGAAGGTGAATCAGATAAAGCCAGAAACACCTGCTGCCTTAGAAGAGCCTCCTTGGAGGGGCTGGAAAGTATTTATCCCAATACTGTGCTGGAAAAATAACAATCTCAATGATTTCTCAGGCCTTAGAATTAAAACTACAGCTTAAATCCACATCTTAGGTACAAATTAGGGGCTTAGGTCAACACACACACACACACAGACACATTCTCTCTCTGTCTCTCTCTCTCTTTCTTTTTCTTGGTAGAGGTGTTCTTCCTTTTGCTCTTCAAAGGAGGCAATCTTTGGTGGTGGTTAAGAGACCTGTGCCTGCCACTTATTTGTTTGGTAACCTGGGTAAGTATTTCTGTCTCCAAACCTCAGTTTCCCTACCTGTAAAATGGGCACAGTGCTATCTCCTCAGATTAAACAAGATGAAAGTAAAAATTGTTGACATTTATAAGCCTCATTTAAGTATCTGAGCATCTAAGAACAGCCCTAATAGATAGGTAGTGATACTATCCCTGTGTTACAGGAGGGGAAAATGGAGACTCAGAGAGGGAGTGACTTACCCCCAGCTCACACAGCAAGTTAAGTAGCAGAGCCAGGACATAAACCCAACTCTGGGCAATTTCAAAGCCTACATGCTCTTGAGCTCCCAAGTCATGTGACCCCCAATGAATGTCAAGGTCTCAGTTCCATGCACGGTACCTAATAGGCACCCAGTAAATACTTGCTATGGTGACCATGACAGTGATGGTGATGCTTGGAAAACTAGGCTAGGCACAGTGGCTCACGCCTATAATCCCAGCACTTTGGGAGGCTGAGGTGGATGGATCACTTGAGGCCAGGAATTCGAGACCAGCCTGGCCAACATGCAAAACCCTGTCTCTAGTAAAAACACAAAAATTAGCAGGGCATGATGGAGAGCACCTGTAATCCCAGTTACTCGGGAGGCTGAGGCGGGAGAATCGCTTGAACCAGGAGGTGGAGGTTGCAGTGAGCTGAAATTGTGCCACTGCACTCCAGGCTGAGCGACAGAGCGAGACTCCGTCTCAAAAAAAAAAAAAAAAGAGGAAAACTCTTGCCTGGGGGCAGGGGAATGGAATATAGGATGCCTTTCCTAGCAAGATTTATCATGGAAATTTGTAAATTTCCATTAGATTTTCAAATGGGAAGGATCATGCTGACATGAGCCACATGCAAAGTGTGGCCCACCCATTCAAAATAAAAGGGATGTATTTATATATCCACATCCTCGCATTTTGGTATCTCAGAAACCAGGCAGAATATTGTGAGGCAACGTACAATGGCATAAAAGATCGTCCCAATTTAATCTATCTATCTAGTGTTCCATCTAATTACTATATTAGAAAAGTCTTCAGACCATGTATTGAACATTATAAATGGGAATAAAATGATTCTGGTAATGGCTTAATAAAACAGGTGAGGTAGCTCCGACTGTCTGCCTGTATCCTTGGACCATGGCCAGATTGATTTGTCAGGGAAGGGGAAAAAAAAAAAAAAAACAGAAATGGGCTTGTGTTGCTGCACTTTGGAGATTGTCTCCATTAGGGGCCTTTGATTTTATTCTTGTTTTTCCTTATGAGAAGTGCTTATCGGTTCCTTTTGTTAACAGCAAAATATGTAGAACTGATGGAAAAACTGACAGCAGCCGTTTCATATTTTATAAAGCTGCTCCCGGCTTGTAATTTGCTCATTGTGATGAACCAAGGAACCCTGAAACTCCTGGTGAATTTGCAGCTGATGACTGCAGTCTTGGAGGGCGTGTGTAACCCCTGGGATTTTGCTGCTGTGGGGAGCTGCAGCTGGGCGGGGGCAGAGAGAGCCCAGGGTCAAGAAATGATGTGCCAATCACGGAAGGCTGGCATTGCCCAATCAGAAGTGATCCGAGATCCTTGCACATTAAATCACCTGTTCTCTGAGTGCCTAGAAGGGTGTTCGCTTTTTTGGAATCTCTGAGGCTTTCTGTGTATATCAAAAAAGGACTTCCCCCCTTCTCCTCTCTCTACAAATGCCCAGTGTCTTTGCACTTTGTGCCCTGAAGTCTCCTGTCCCCTTTCCTTAAAAGCTGCCATTGCTACTGAGACTTGGCACATCTGTCTGAATTTGCTTCTGGCTTCAGGGCTGGTATCCAGCAACCAGCAACAGAAGGGCCACGTGACTCCTTGGTGCAGATCCCTCCCAGCTTCCAAGGAGCTGCACTGGATGAAGGAGCAGAAGACGCCCTTCTCCCCTCAAGTGCCTCGGGTGATTCCAGCTCCAAACTCTAATTTCTGGCTCCGAGTAGACTACTATGCGGGTGTCAGAGGTTAAATTCCAGCACATCAAGGAGGTGCCCATTTTTCACGGAGCCCTGGCATTCACACCAGGCGTCATCCACGTTGTCATGGCTACACAGGCCTGGGACCCCAGAGACGGGAGCGCAGAATTAATGGCAGTCCCGAGTAAAGGATTCCTGTCTTGGCAAGGTTGATGGATTACATTGATGTACCATTTGTCATACTGTAATTGTTCTGGCAAATGTAATACCCACTAGTATAAACATTGTACTGCTTTGCTAATAAAACCCAAAATAGGGAGAGAAAGGATGATACAGTGTTATGCTCACTTAAAGAGACAACGCCGACTTTCGAGTTGGAGCCGACTTCTTTTTCCTGAGGCCTCGCCGCCTGATGCCTTCTCCATCGATGTGCGCACGTATGCTAAGCACCTGCCCACCACCTGCCTTCCCAGCATGCCTGGCATGGGCCATCTGGGGTGTGTGTAGGTTTTTTCTTGGAGGCTCTGGAAACTCAGTTTCCCTCTCTGTCAGCACCTCCCAGGATTCCTCTTCTTGGGAGTTGTTGCCCAAAACCTTTGTGTTTCCTTGGTGCCTGCTTGGCATCACCAGTAGAGTCTGTTTATCCAACTGACTCGGCATTCAAGGCTCTGCTCTGAAGTGGCTGCTGCTTTCAAGAAGCCCTCCCTGACCTGCCAGGCCTTCTCCAAATTCTAACATTGCTCAGGCGTGCCTGGTGTCTGTACTGCCATATGATCCCCCCATTAGATCATGAGGTCTTCAAAAGCCAGGTCTGGGCCCTTAATATTCCCATCTCCTGTCTCACCAGTGATGCCCAGAACTGTGTTTGGGACACAGAAGGTGTTTAACTAATACTCAGTGAATTATTGACTCACTGGTTTCCCATTGGGCATGAGAGGCTTAACTGAGCAGCTTCATTGGCCCATCTCCACCTTTCAGGACCCCCAGACACCCACACTGCCTCTTCTGGAGCCATCAGTAAAACGCTTCCTCTCCCTCCTGTTCAGAACGTCTCTGTTGGCCTCTGCCTGGCCTTTGTCCATGACCTTCCCTGTCACTGGGCTGCCTTTTCCCAACTCTTGAGCTGATTAACTCCCAACTCAAATGTCACCTCTTCCGGAGAGCCTCCCCTGACCCCAGATCCCAGACAGGGCGGGTGGGGGGCTTCATGTGCCCCCTAGCTCCTTGAGTTCACTCTGCAGAAGCACAGCACATATCACAGGGTGGGGGGCGCACATATTTCCTCTCCTGTGCATCACTGAGGGCGCCTCTATGTCACCTCTCCCTCATGCTCAGCTCTAGTGCCCAAGTATCCAGCTTGAAATTCCTGAATGCTTAACAGATGAATGAATGAATGGAGTGAATGAATGAATGCCCTTAACTTACCACTGCTGTCTGTGGGTTAAGCTGTGATTGAGGGTGAAATTGGGGCCCTATCCAAGGATCTTTACCCAGAAGGCCTGAGGATGGAAGACTGTGAGCCGGGAGGTGGCTCTTTTCTTTTATCACTGGGTCAGACTGTGAGTGAGCTGGGGTGGGCTCGCTCACCTTTTTCCTGTCCCACCATCTTCCTCCTGGAAGATGCAGGGCAGAGGCTTCTGCTGAGAACTTGGGGAGGGCCCTGGAGGCAGCTTGACCTCCTTCTTTCATCTCACCTTCTAGCTGCCAGCCTGAGTTTCTGCTTTCCCAAGAAGTCTTCTGAGCCGTAAGCGTTGATCTTTCTGATCCCTGCAACCCTCTTTCCTCAGGGCACAAGGAGAGAAGAGCCCACACAGGATCTGTGATCTCATATAATGCTCATCCAGGCGTGGCTTGGCTTTCATGTGTTAACATCCAGGATTTCTATACTGTGTCCAAACCAACTCTATCCATGTGGGATGAACCTATTATCCCAGCACCTTCTGAGGTTCACTCCTATAAGGAATGTATTCAGCTGCAAATAACTGGAAACCCAGCTAACCAGTGCCTTAAGCTCATATGGGTTCATTCATTTATTCATTGAAACTGGGTCTCACTCTGTCACCCAGGCCATTGGCTAAAGTACAGTGGCATGATCAGAGCTCACTGTAGCCTCAAACTCTTGGGCTCCAGCAATCCTCCCACCTCAGCCTCCCAAGCAGCTGGGAATACAGGCATGTGCCACCATGCCTAATTATTTTTTTTTTTATCTTTAGAGATGGGGTCTCTCTATGTTGAATTCCTAGCCTCAAGTCTTCCTCCTGCCTCAGTCTCCAAAAGTGCTGGGATTACAGGCTTGAGCCACCATGCCCGGCTATTTATTTATTATTTATTTATTTGCTTGTTTGTTTATTTATTGAGATGAAGTCTCACGCTGTCACCAAGGCTGGAGTGCAGTGGCACGATCTCGGCTCACTGCAACCTGCACCTCCCAGGTTTAAGCAATTATCCTGCCTCAGCCTCCCGAGTAGCTGGGATTACAGGCATGTGCCACCATGCCCAGCTAATTTTTTTTTTTTGTATTTTTAGTAGAGACAGGGTTTCATCATACTGGCCAGACTCGTCTCGAACTCCTGACCTTGTGATCTGCCCACCTTGCCCTTTCAGAGTGCTGGGATTACAGGCGTGAGCCACTGCACCCAGTCCCGGCTATCTATTTTTAAACAAACTTTGTATTTAGAGAAGTTTTAAGTTCACAGCAAAATTGAGCAGAGCATGCAGAGAATTTATATATGCCTCACCCCTACATGGCACAATCTCCACCACCAGCAACACGCCCACCAGAGTGTGGGACATTTGTTATAACCGATGAACACACACTGACACCTCATTATCACCCAGAGTCCGCAGTTGACATTGTGGAGTACATCCTATGGGTTTGGACAAATGTGTGATGACGTGGCTCCACCACTGTAGTATCATGCAGAAGAGTTTTCCTGACCTAGAAATCTTCCTGTATTCTACGTACTTATCCCTCTTTTCCCCAATGCTCCTGCTCCCCACTGATCGTTTTACTGCCTCCATAGTTTGGCCTCTTCCAGCATGTTGTATAGTTGGAATTATACTGTGCGTGATATGGTTTGGCTGTGTCCCCACCCAAATCTCATCTCAAACTGTGGCTCCCATAATTCGCACATGTTGTCAGAGGGACCTGGGGGGACCTAATTGAATCATGAGGACAGTTCCACCCATGCAGTTATTGTGATAGTGAATAAGTCTCATAAGATCTTATGGTTTTTTAGGAAGGAAAACCCCTTTCACTTGGTTCTCATTCTCTTTTTGAAAGACATGCCTTTCGCCTTCCACCACGATTGTGAGGCCTCCCTAACCACATGGAACTGTGAGTCCATGAAACCTTTTCTCTTTATAAATTGCCCAGTCTCAGGTATATCTTTATCAGCAGCATGAAAATGGACTAACACAATGTGTATGTAGCCTTTCACATTGGGTTGTTTCACTTAGCAGCGTGCACAGGTTCCTCCATGTCTTTTCATGGCTTGAAAGTTCATTTCTTTGTAGCACTGTCTAGTGTCATTTAGACAGTAAGATTCTATTGTCTAATGTACCACCATTTATCTATCCACTCACCTACTGAAGGACATCTTGGGGGTTGTTTTCCTCACAGGACAGAGTCAGAGGGAGGCAGCCCTCTTGTCTTTCCATTTGCCATCTCGATTTCATCTTCAGAGCTGTGAGATGGCTCTTCCTCCCCTAGGGCTCGTGTCTACAGGCTAGGAAGGAATAAGAAGGGAAAGCCAAAGGGGCAGAGGGCAAAAGGTTTTTTCCCAGTGAGTATTTTCTCTCTTAATTCAGGAAGGCAAGTCCTCTTCGAGAACTTTATCTCATTCTCCAGAACTGGCCGCTCGTAGCTGCAAGGGAGGTGGAAAACCAGGCCGCCCCACTGGTAGGAGAGAGTGTTATGACCTGAAGTGTGTCCCCCAAAATTCACATGTTCAAGTCCTGACCCCCCAGTACCTCAGAATGTAGCTGTATTTGGACATCGAGTCTTTACAGAGGTAATGAAGTTAAAATGAGGTCAGCGGGATAGCTCCACTGAACATACTGTGCCATATTGGGGCCAGTTTGACTGCTGTCCTTGTAAGAGGAAATTTGGCTACAGATGCATACAGAGGGAAGACCCTATGAAGACACAGCAAGAAGGCAGCCACCTACAGGCCAAGGAGGGGAGCCTCCGAAGAAACCAACCCCATAGATGCTCAATCTTGGACTTCTGGCCTCCAAAATTGTGAGAAAGTCAATGTCTGTTGTTTAAGCTGCCCAGTCTGTGATATTGTGCATGGCAGCCCCAGGAAATGAGAACAGATGATAGTGGGGAAAAGGGTTAGAATAGCTTGTGGGTGGCCAATCTGTAGTGTTCACCACAGGTAGCTTCTGTTGTTATCCCATTTTACAGAAGAGCAAGCAAAGCCAAAGAGGGTTGGTAACGTGTGCAGTTAATCCGAGGAGACTAACACGCGGGTGTTGGAGGTTAAATTCCAGCGTGGTCTAGCATGATCATCAGAGTTTTGGCCCCAGAGTCAGACCCCATAGGTTTAAAGCTCAGCTTCCCCATTGATAATTCTCTGTGACCTTGATAGAGCGGCTTCAGCTCCTGGGGCTCAGTTTCTCCTGTAAAACAGGGATGATAATAGCTCTGGGGCCAGGTACGATGGCTGACACCTGTAATCCCAGCACCTTGGGAGGCTGAGGCAGGCAGATCACTGAAGGTCAGGAGTTCGAGACCAACCTGACCAACATGGTGAAACCCTGTCTCTGCTAAAAATACAAAAAATTAGCTGGGTATGGTGGTGCGCGCCTGTAATCCCAGCTACTCAGGAGGCTGAGGCAGGAGAATTGCTTGAACTCTGGAGGCAGAGGTGGCAGTGAGCTGAGATTGTGCCACTGCACTCTGGCCTGGGCAACAGACACAGTGAGACTCTGTCTCAAAATAAATAATGAATGAGTGAATGATTCTATGCATGCTCTGATCTCTGACATGAGATTTAGATGAGATGAACTGTGAAACATTATTTGCAGAACTATTGGTAGATGCTAACAGAACTGGAATTTGAACCAGTTCCATCTGATTCCCAGTCCTGGCAGTGTCTGGGGAGGGAGGAGGAGGTCCTAGCATCAATCTTGCTCCCCCAGGCAGGTGGCCAACTCAGAGCAACACAAAGAAACTTTATGTCCCCATGGTCAACTCTCACCACATTTGTCCCCACTGCCCGCCAGGCTCCCACTGTGCCCCTGTCTTTTCCCCAGTCCCTGCCCTAGGGGCCCCTCTTCCCTGGCACAGTCCCAGGCTTGGATTGAAGCCCCCTCTCCAGGTTCATGGTTCCCACCCTCACGTGCTCTGGGCTCTCAGGATTGAGCTCTCATGGGTTGGGGGCCCCCAGTTGCTCAATCACACAGAGCAGGGTTTGATAACAGACCCTGGCACTGAGAGGAGACAGGATGAAAATGGATGGCAAGCCTGTTCAGAGCTGGGCACCTGCAAGGCTGCCATGAGGTCACCTGGCAGAGGAGGGAGAGAGCGAGGGAGGTGGCCTGGAGCAGGTCTCTAAGATGCCACAGCCAAGGTAGCAAAAGCCCAGGTAGGCGGGCCCAGGAAGGTGATATATGCAGCAGGACTCAGCAAATGAGTCCTCCAGGGGGCTCAGGCTCCCAGACACAGGGACTGACTTGTCAAGGAGGTTTCCCACCCAGGCACCCAGTCCTTGGCCCGGCTCTAGGAACACTGCTTCCAGTACAACGCTGCAGCCACCCTTGGGAGACAGTATGATAGTTTCTCAAAACCTTAAAACAAGAATGACCATTTGATCTAGTGGTTTCATTTCTTGCTACACACCCAAAAAAATGGAAAGCAGGGACTCAGCCATGCTCACAGCAGCGTTTTTCACAAGAGCCAAAGAGTGTAAGTAACCCAGGTTGACCTTGGTAGATGAACAGACAAATAAAATGTGGTCCATTCATACAGTGGGATACTATACAGCCATAAACAGGAAGGAAATTCTGACACAGACCACAACACAGATGAACCTTGAAGACATCATGCTAAGTGAAAGAAACCAGACCCAAAGGGATAAATACTGTATGATTCCACTCCTAGGAGGTCCCTAGAGCCGTCAAATCCACAGAGACAGAAAGTAGAATGGTGAATGTCTAGGGCAGGTAGGGGGAAGAATGGGGAGCTCGTGTTTGAAGGGTGCAGGATTTCTCTTTGGGAAGGTGAAATCGTTCTGGATAGTGGTGATGTTGCACAATTATGTGAATGTGTTTAACGCCACAGAACTGTACACTTAAAAATGGTTACAATTGTAAATTTTATGTATATGTCACCACAGTAAGAAAATATTGCTTAATTACTGCTACAGCTACTGCTGCTACCACTGTTAATACTAACAGTGCTACTGCGCCCACTAAGTAAAGCTGCACTGCATATTTGACACGGTATCTCCTGTAATCCCTCCGATAATCCTGAAGAAGGATATTATTAAGAAGTAGGTAAGGAGCTGGGCCTAGTGGTTCACACCTGTAATCCCAGCACTTTGTTTGAGACCAGCCTCGGCAATACAATAAGACCTCCTTCTCTAAAAAAATTTTAAAAAATTAGCCAGGTATTGTGGTGCATACCTATAGTCTGAGCTACTCGGGAGGCTGAGGCAGGAGGACTGCTTGAGCCCAGGAGTTTGAGGCTGCAGGGAGCCATGATTGCACCAGTGCACTCCAACCTGGGTGACAGAGCGAGACCCTGCCTCTAAGGGTGGGAAAAATTAAAAAGTAGCAGGTAAGGACACTTACCTACAGAACTTAATAGTACCGTGGTTCAGAGAGGCTAAATCATTTCTCCAAAGTCACACAGCCAGCAGTAAGTGGCCAAACTGGGCCTTGCCCACAGGGTGTCTGTGTCTGAGATCCAGTCCTTCAACTGTATCATCCTAGCTAAGCTTGTCCAACCTGTGGTCCAGGACAGCTTTGAATGTTTCACACAAATTTGTAAACTTTCTTAAAACATTATGAAGTTTGTTGGTTTTTAAAGCTTATCAGCTATCTGTTAGTGTATTTTATGTGTGGCCCAAGACAATTCTTCTTCTTCCAATATGGCCAAAAGAATGTCTACCCTAGACCATCCTAGAATGACTGAGGCAGGGTTTTCAACCTTGACACTGTTGACGTTGGGACTGGATAGTCTTTTGTTGTGGGGGGCTGCCTGTAAGTTGTGGGGTGTTCACTGGCATCCTGCCTCTCCCCACTAGATGCCAGTAGCATACCGCCCCCCACAATCCCAAGTGAAATGACCAAAAATATCTCCAGATGTTACCAAATGTCCCCTGGGGGGCAAAATCACCCCTGGTGGGAAACCTCTGCTTTAACAGGGGCTTCCTGGCAGTACAGAGGATATTGGACAGTCACTCGTGTTTTAAAGCCATGCCAATCCATAGAAATCAATCAGCTTGTGCGCAAGAGGTCATCTGGGGGCAGGGGTGGAGCACAAATGCTTTATTTACCTGTTGAAAGGACTTTTGTTTTTTCACAGGAGTGCGCCATCTCTTCACACCCTCTCTCTCTTAAAATGCCAAGATGTTTTAATTTTCCATCTTGGCCTAGGCTCGTCACACCCTTACTTGTAGCCTGAACAGTTTTTCATTTGCTGGTTGGTTTATTTTGCTACCAAAAGGTCCTGTTCACATCTGGGTACATGCACGGTCTGACACACAGTGGAACTGTAGCCTTTTAAAGATTTCCAGGACATCTGGACAGTGGCTTTGTTGGGTGAATAAAGCCAGCAGTACACCATCGTTTTGAGAAAATGTACATGTCAGTTGACACGCAGAGAAACACCTAGAAGGATGCAGACCAGAGTGTTCCAAAGGTTTTGTCCACAGCTGCGTTTCCAGCACCCGGCACATAGTAGGTGCTTGCTTCATTACTATTTGTCAACAGCTAAATGCAAAGTGGCAAGACAGGGCTGTCAGCTTTCTCTTTGTGTGTTTCTCCATCATTTGAATGTTTTAGAATAAGCATATTTTAACTCGGTGGGTAAAAACTAAACATTTTTAACCTTCCTCCCAAAAAATAAAGGGGAAAAAAAAGAGAATCACGCCTTGACCTTGCCGAGCTCGCCCTTCCACAGCCCTCCAAACACACGTGCCTCTCTTGCCAAAGCCATGCAAAGAAACGAGGCTGGTGTTTTACGGTCCTTATTCAGCCGTGTGTGGATAGCACGGGGCTTCTGGAGAAAGCTGGTTCTTTTTTTATTTCTCTCGCATTGGTTTTTCCCCTTTGGGCTTTTGGAAGGTGGGGGGCAACAGCAACAGATGAGTGGGTATGGACAGGAGGGCAGTTGGGAAGGGAGCAGGAGCCCAAAAGCTTCCGTCTTGCTTCTGCCCCGGTCAGGAGGCAGACGCTGCACCAAGTCACCTCTTCATGAGCAGCGAGCCCCTATTTCTGTGGCTTCCTCTGTCTGTAGCTTCAGATCCTTCCAGAGCTGCCCAAGAGCTGGGAAAAGCCTCAGAGGGTGGGATGGGTAGGCTGTGTGGAGGCCGGGGAGGAAAATTAGAAATCAGCATCTTTCTAGGAGCAAGTTTCTGGACCACAAGGACGAGAGGTCATGTCATGTTTTATTTTGTTATTATTTTGCAGCAATGGTGGGAGAGGGAAGGAAACCACCCCCCCACCACCGCAACCTCCTGAATTCTAACGATTCCAAAGGCCTTTGAGGTTGTACAGTTGCATCTCAAACGTTTCTCAAAGTTTACAACTGACCTGATTCCTACAAAAAGATAAACACCCTTCCTATGTTTGGAGTCATATGTAATTTTTATCTCTTGACCTTTAAATGTAAGCAGCAGTAAAATGAAGAACTATAGCAGTCATTTAACACTCCGGCTGCACTAACTGGTTCCTGCCTGAGAACCATGGTTTTAAATTGGCTAATGCAGAATACTTGCAGAGCTAATAATAATTCAGATTATTCCTGTCAGCTATTCCGGTTTCATGGGTAATTTAGTAGTTGAATAAATTTTTAAAAAAATTCATTCGTTACCATGCACTGTTATGAATCAGTAGATGGTTTACCATTGGCAGCAGTAACTGTAAGAAGATTTAAATTGCTACTGAAAAGGATTTGAGTGAAGGTAATGTTTTATAATGTTCTAAGCCATATGCACTACTTTCAGGCCTCATCAGTTTTACATTGATTCCTAGTGAAGTGTTTAATTGCATCATGAATGCAATATAATTCAGTTCTTTCTGCTAATATGGTATATATCTCAGAGTGATATACAGCACTGACAGAGAGAATTCGCAGTTTCGTCTGGATTTGGGAGGGCAGCAAGAATTGAGCACCTACTGAATGCGTGGAGGGCAGACGGCAGAGGAAGACGGCTGACGCTTGGCTCCATCTCGAGACTTGGGGCGGTGGACTGTGTCTGTCACTGGCTCTCAATGCTGAGGGCCAGCCAGAGAGGGATCAGGTGCTAAATGACCTCCCTGAGGAAGGCAGGGAGACCTCTGTGCTGCCTGGGAAGCTCCTGAGGGCTGGCCAGACTCTCTCCAGCCATCACAGTCTGATGATCTGGGCATCTCCTTGGCTCTTACCAAGTGGTTACTGATGATGGGATTCCTGTTGTTTAGTCATTCAACAAATATTCATTGAGGACCTACTATGTGCCAAGGCCGTCAGTGACCCAGGAGATTGGCCTGGGTCACATCAGTCATTGATTTTGATAGAAGCCTATGCTCTGAAGCAAAGGTTTAAGAAAGCCTCAAGGCCAGTGCGGTGGCTCACACCTGTAATCCCAGCACTTTGGGGGACCGGGGCGGGTGGATCACCTGAGGTCAGGAGTTCAAGACCAGCCTGGCCAACATGGGGAAACCCTATCTCTACAAAAATACAAAAATTAGCTGGGCATGGTGGCATACACCTGTAGTCCCAGCTACCTCAGGAGGCTGAGGCAGGAGAATCACTTGAACCCGGGAGGTGGAGGTTGCGATGAGCCAAGATCGTGCCACTGTACTCCAGCCTGGGCAACAGAGTGAGACTCTGTCTGAAAAGAAAAAAAAAAGGAAGAAAGGCTCAATGTCAGGGCCCTGGCTGGTGGTGCAGGCAGTAGACCTGGGCGAGGTGACCAGACCCTGGGACCTCAGCTCCCAGGGCAAACTGGAGCACCTGTGGCCCATCTAAAAGAGACAGTAGCCCCACAGCTCCAGCAAGTGCCACCATTGGCCTCACGTTGGCAGAGTTTTAAATTTCACATGAGAGGCTGGGCCTTGGGGTTTCTACGCAGAATCACCCGTTTTTAAAGAAAAATTAAAACGTATACATGATGCGGGCCAAACTAAATATGACTCTGCGCATACTCTGCCCGAGGCCACCTGTTTGCAATGTCTGTTATTGGGCCTGATTCTGCTGTGAAAGCAAAAAAACATTTGCTCTCGGGGCCTGGAAAATATACGCATGTTAGAGGCGGTAGAACTCGCAACGCCTTGGCAGGCAGGGGCGCAGTGCTGCGGGAGCCTTGGACGTGCGTGGGGGACGAAGGAAGGAGCCGTTGGCTTCCCATCTGGCAGTCAGGGACTGGGGACAAGCTGCTGTAGACGGGGCCCGCAAGGCCACTTGCTGCATCTCCAGAAACATAAAGAGGACCCTTTCTGGGAAACAGAACCAAAGACAGAAGGGACAGTGTGGCCTTGGGTTTGTAAATGGGAAGCACAGAAACGGCCGGGTGTGATTTCTGCTGGTGAGGACCCCCAAAACGGTGGTGGAGATATGGTGGGCACAGCTGGAGCTTTTCTTTCTCTGAATTCCGAAAGCAACCCAAGGTTCGGGGGTATTCCCGCTGGGTAAGGCCCCTGGATTCTAGTTTTAGAAGCATCTCTGGCTTCCATCCTTCTGAATTGCAACATATGAAAGCTAAACTCATTCTTTTTGGCATTCATTCATTTATTCACTTATTTGTTCATTCAACAAGCATAGTATGAGCCAGGGCACTGTTCTAGGTGCTGTTCATATAGTGGCGACCAAGACAGATTTACAGTCACTCATGGCTTGACCACCAGGTTACATTCTGAGAAAGGCATTGTTAGTCAGTTTCATTGCTGTGTGAACGTCGAGCGTTCTTACACAAACCCAGACAGCAGAGCCAGCTACACACCTGGACTGTTGCTCCTGGGTTGCAAACACGCACAGCATGCGACTGCACTGAATGCTCTAGGCAGTTGTAACACAGTGGTAAGGATGTGGGTATCTAAACATCTCCAAACATAGAAAACGGACCATAAAAATGTGGTACTCGCGTCTTAAACAGTGGGACCCCCAGTGTATGTCCATCCTTGACCAAAATGTCATTAGGCAGTATCTGACTGTACCTGCCCTCTTGGGGCCTCTGTTCTAGTGGAGACAGACCATAAGCAAATACATCAAATACATAGTTAAGAACACAAATTGGTGTCACTTCCTGGTGGCCTCGTGTTCGTTTGCTAAGTCTGCCATGACCAAGTGCTACTCCCGGGTGGCTTACCCAGCAAGGATTTGTTTTCTCAGGTTCTGGAGACCAGCAGCCCAAGATCAAGATGCTGGTCGGCAGGGCTCTCCTTGGCTTGTAGATGACCGCCTTCATGTTCATTTCTTCTGTGTTTCTGGACCCCAAGTTCCCCCTTTTTATAAAGACACCAATGATATCAGATCGAGGACCACACTATTGAGCCCATTTTAGCTTTACTACATCATTAAAAACCCCTGTGTCCAAATAAGGTCCCATCCTGAGTCCTGGAGGTTAGAACTTCAGCATATGGATTTGTGGGGACACAGTTCAGCTCTTAACGCCCCACAGAGAAAGCCAGCCTGTGAGATTGCAGCAGGCTCAATGGGGCTCTTGGTGAAGGGGACAAGAAAACAGCACCACATGTACTGTCACTGGAATGTGCTTTCTGTTAACTCCTGTGAATGATGCAAAAGTCAGATGTGCCCATCCGGTGCGTCCCTCCTGGAGCGGGACCTTCAGATCCGAGTTCATGCGTTTGCGGTGATCTGATTGTCGTGCAGTCCACCAGGAAGGAGCCCGGCCACGGGGCTCCGCCCTCAGCCTGGCGCCACGATGTAATCAGAGCCTGCTTTTCCTCCTCACTCTCGAGGAAGGCCAGCCGGGCCACCTTTTTGATCATCGTAACCTTGACGCAGAAGAATAATTTATCCGTGCCCCCAGACAAGGAAATTGCAAAATATTATTTATGAAGGCGAGCCGACGCGTCGTAATTCTGGTCCTGGGTTTCTGGACGCGTCTGGCCAAGATGGGACGATGAAGTTGATGTTTGCTAATAAAATGGGGCATTGTGCCTGGGAGATGGAGCTGTTTGGGAATCAGAGAGGAAGGGGTCTTGCCAGAGAGACTCCAGGGAAGGACTGTTCCAGAAACTGACCCGAATTGTCCTTCTGTGGACTCCCGGGTCAGAAGTGGCAGGACAAAACTCTCCATGAAAAAGCAGGGAAGCCAGAGCAGGTGGGGATGTTGGACATCCGTTTGGGGAGAGCAGAGGTGTGGGGACCTTCCTCTGGGGATGGCGGCCTTGCTTGGGGGTACTTGGGCAGTTGTGTAGCACAGTGGTTGTGAGTCCTGGCTCTGTCACTGCTGGTGTCTTCGATGCTATTGGGCAAGTCAGGCAACATTTCCAAATCCCAGTTTGTTCATCTGTATAATGGGAATAAGAACAAATCCACCTTCAGGATTGCCTCCAGGTTAACATGAGATAATACGACTGAGACATAATTGGTCGGTGGGCCTGACTTCAATTAAGTTGAGTGATTAAGGATGTAGCCCCGGAGCTGACAACCTGGCCTGGTGTCCCAGCTCTGTTCCTTACTGGCTGTGTGACCTTGGGCAAGTCACTTCACCTCTCTCAGCCTCCATTTTCCTCATCCATCAAATGGGTATAAAAAGGGTCCCTAATTCATATGGTAGTTTTGAGGGTTGAATGAATGAATGGAGAAAAGGAGTTTAAAACAGTGCTTGTTTCATAGTAAATGCTCAGCAAATGTTGGCCATTAATATTACTTCCTGGACCATGGTTCTTAGCACTCTTTCTTTGAAAAGCTTGACTTGGATTTACAGGCAGCTTGTCCCATTGCTGGTGCCGACAAACCACATGCTTAGTTTAAAAATCCAAACAGATTTGCACTTTTCTGTTTGGATTTTTGCTTTGAAAATTTTGCAATTTTCATTGGGAATATTCCTCTGAGCATTGGAAAATTTCTCCTAGGGTGACAAGGTTTCTCACTTATGGTCCTCAGGGAACCCGCCTGGCCTCTGTCCACTGCAGAGGGGATGGCAGACCCTGACAGCTCAGACCACCCAATTCACTAAACCTCACACACCAGCTCCTGGAAACGCCACCACAGCCCTTGGGCACCAGCCGGAAAGTTCAGCCTGGCAAACGTTTTGCAACCTCTCAGCATTTTGTGGTTCTACCAAATTAGCGTTTGGTATTGAATTAGTATTCATTTTCTCTAACATGATATAAAAGTGTAATCACATTAGTGACTTTTATAGCACATTAGATTGTAAATTTGGAACACATCCCTGCCTGAAGCTTAAAAATTAAAAAATAAAAATAAAAACCAGCCAACAATAATAACAAGCGAAGCCCGCTCACAAGCCCTGGCCTTTCCAGCTGGACTGCAGCAGCCTGGATAGAAAATTCTCTGCTCTCTGCCTCCTCGTCCCTACAGAGAAAGAATTTTCATTCCACTGCCCTGATTTGTGAAGCATTGAATTTAAGACTTTAATAGTCGTTCCAAATGAATGTTTCTTTAATCCCGGGGCAGAAACGTAGGCTGTGGTTGAGATGTAATTAATAGCACTAATTACTCTTCCCTTGCTCTGTCTCCTTTCCCTCCTGCCCTCATCCCTGCTTCCCAAGAAACCTGATGGAAGCATCAGGAATGTTCCCCTTTTGCTCTAAGATGCTCCCCTTTTCTTCTTGCCCTCATCCCTGTTCCCTAAGAAATCAGTCAGCAGGCTCAGAGTCTACCCCCATTCTAAACTCCTTCTTTCGGAATATTTTTTCTTCCTGCAAGTGGTTCCTCCAGTTCTGGGACTCTTGGGCTTTCCAGAAGGTTCGATTTTCTAGAACCTGTTTTTCAGCCATCCTGGTGACTCAGCCAGTCATGAAGGTGATGCTGTAAAGAAGCAGCAGTCCATCACCTGACCCCTAGCCTCTTTCTCTGCAGTGACAGCCTCACTGATGCATTGGTCCAAACCTGGGAAAGCCTCCTGAAGGTCCCTGCCACCAGACACCCAAAGCCAAGGGACCCCATTCAGCAGCCCTGCTGAGCCCAAAGCACAACCTCAGCAGACCATTTTCCACCACAAAAAGCGAAGGAAGCTGGGTGTGGTGGCTCATGCCTGTAATTCCAACACTTTAGGAGGCTGAGGCGGGTGGATCACTTGAGGTCAGGAGTTCTAGACCAGCCTGACCAACGTGGTGAAACCCCATCTTTACAAAAAATACAAAATTAGCCAGATGTGGTGGTGCACGCCTGTAATCCCAGCTACTTGGGAGGCTGAGGCAAGAGATTTGTTTGAATCCAGGAGACAGAGGCTGCAGTGAGCCGAGGTCGCACCACTGCACTCCTGCCTAAGCAATAAGAGTGAAACTTCATCTCAAAAACAGCAACAACAACAGGAGTAAAACACTTTGTACATATAATGAAAGGAAATAAGCTGATCAAGAGGCGCTAAACTGATTTATTTGCACACTGCTTCACTCCCAAATAGCCAGAGGTAAGTAGACTCGCCCAGTATCAGAACAGGCTTGGAGAGAGGCTGCATTTTGCATGCTAACTCTGAGAATTCACTGGCAGTTTCCTAGAGCTCTGTGTTGACAAGGATCCTTAGACTGCATTCTAGATCAGCAAAAGAGAGTCTCATTCAATCTATAAACATTTTCAAGCACTTACTATGTGCCAGGCACTAGCAGGAGAGGCTGGTAGATACTAACAGACCAGCTCATGCAAAACTCAAGTGCTGGATAGAGTTGGCGTCTTGTTCTGAATGCATTGAGAAGCTATGGAAGGATTTTCTATAGGGAAGTGCTATGATCTGGTTTATGTTTCAAAGATTAAAGCTGTAAAAAAAAATCACTCTGGGTTGTTGTGTAGAGAATCAGTGGACAGGAGAAGGAAGAGATGCCAAAAGACAAGGTTCAAGGTTATTGCAGGTGAGGATGGGTGATGGGTGAGAATTGATTTGATTTGGGCTTTACTTGAGAGGTGCAGTTGACTAAATTAATCGATGGTTTGGATTGCAACACAGGAGTTGGTGATCCATTAGTAATGTCTACCATGGGCATGGGAGGTGGTAGTGGCCATCCATGTGCTACATATTTGTAGCACATTTGCTACATATTTGTTATCTCTGCCTCATAAGTCATTCTTAGGTTGATGAGAAGGTATGGGGAAGATAAAAGATCACTTAAGGATAGTAGTTTATGGCTTTAGAAACAGCTACAGATATTCCAGGAGATGTATTTGAAGAGAAATATTCACTGGCCATTTCTGCAGACATGCAAAAACATGGATTAACATAACATCCATGAGACCACATGAATGCCATGTTGTCTCAACTTGAAATTTTCCAGGAATCAGTAAAGCAACTGGGACCCTCAGAAGATATAAAAATTAAACCAAATCCCTGGAGAGATGTGCAAATGACCAATGTGATTCCACAGAGACACAATCGGGAAGGTTCAAAGAAAAGAGGCAAGGCAGGTGGCTGACAATGGAACAGATAATAGAAAAACAGTGTTCAGTTATGTCAGGTAGAAACCGAGGATCAGGCACAGTCTCCTTCCCCCTCTTCTCCTCACCTGCAAGCAGGAAGGACCTGGTGAGGATGGGTGGAGGGCAGGAACCAAATAGCAAATGACCGACTGGAAGCACCTTTGATTTTTTGTTGTTTTCTGTCAATCCCCATCTTTAAGAAGACTGAGGTCGAGTACGGTGGCTCATGCCTGTAATCCCAGCACTTTGGGAGGCCGAAGTAGCGGGGAAGGATCTCTCGAAGCCAGGAGTTTGAGATTAGCCTAGACAACAAAGTGAGACCCAGTCTTTACCAAAAAAAAAAAAAAAAAAAGAATTAATTTTTAAAAGAAAAGCTCAGCCATGATCAGACACTTGGAGAAAGTATGCCGTTGTGTGAGTAGACAGTGCAAAGACAGCCTGGGCTGGGGAAGGGAATGGGACTTCAGAGAGGAACAGCTGTTTGGAAAGCCGGGCACATCCGCGTGAAGATGGGAGAAGGCAGCCTGGGGAACCCCTGCATCTTTTACATGACTTTTTTAAAAAAAATCCTTTCAGAGAAGGGGGGACATTTTGTGAGATTATGATATTGAAAGGGATATGCATGGAATTATAACTTTCTACTAAATATGTGTGTGCGTGTGTGTGTGCGCGCGCATGTGTGTGTGCGCGTGTGTGCGCATGCATGTGTGCATGTGTGTGCATGTGTGCGTGTGTGTGGACAGTCTTCGTGATTTTTGGCCCAGTCAGCTCAGCTTCCCCTTCTGGGAAGAGTCTAGAAAAAAACTGTCAAAGGGCGAGCCAGTCTCTGCCCTTGTACTCTTGGTTGTAACAACAGCAGTGTGGCCTTGGGAACAACACTCAGCCACAGAAAATTTTATTTCCTTCATTGACAGACAGGCTTGTCAAGAACACAGAGGAGCGCAGGAAATGGAACCAAGGGGCCGTCCCCTCAAGCCTGGGAAGGGGTTGTGTGGACCCCCATTTCTCAAGCCTAGATAGTGTTCTAATCCCTCATCCCACTTGCAGGCAGAGGTTGCAGTGAGCCAAGATCATGCCGCTGCACTCCAGCCTGGGCGACAGAGTGAGACTCTGTAAAAACAAAACAACAACAAGAAGAAACCAGAAAAGGAGTTAGGGGATGATTCCTTCTTTCCTTCAGTATTCCATTGAGCTCCTACGGGGTGCTGGGCGCTGGGAATACAGCAGTGAACAGAAGAGAAATGTCTCCTGAGACGGGCAGCCTCGGGCGGGGCTGGGGGGCATTTGCTAAGCATGTCAACAAGTTGTGATAGAAGAATCACAAGTCATGGTTCTGCAAAGAAACAGCATGCCATGGTGCGGAGGGTTATTAAATGAACCCCCTGAGGCTAAGGAATCAGCCGTGTCAGAGGTGGGTGTGTCTGGCCTGCATGTGCGGGGTGTGTGTCAGTGTCTGCGTATGGGCAGGCATGTATGTGTGGGCATCTGGGTGTGTTTGGGTCATGTGTGTGTGGTGCAGGGTGTGTGTGAGTGTGTCTGCGCCTTCATCTCTGTGTCTGTGCCTCTGCACGTGCACACATGTGATGTGTCCGGGAGGGCTCCTCTTGGTCTGAGAACTCACGTGACCTGGCATAGAGTGGGGTGGGAGATGCGGGCAAAGAGTAGAGTGGCACTGGGCTGTGGAGGTTTCCTTGGCCACACAAAGGGCCTGGGTTTTTGTCTCCATGCCCAGGGAGCCAATAGAGGGCTACGCAGAGGAGTGACGCGGTCCAGTGGTATTTTCAGGGGAATTCAGCTGGAACAGTGTCATGGGGGGCAGGCACCTGACCTGGAGGAGGCTTAGTGGTGACAGAGGTTGGCTTGGACATGGCCTTAGGAGTGGGGCTGATGGGGCTTATGGTGGTGATGTAATGTGGCAGGATGGAATGAGTGAGGATGCCTCCCAGGTTCCTGGCCAGAGCAGCTGGGTGGACTCCGCGCTGCTTCCTATGATGGGGGAGATGCTGGGAGGAATCTTGGGAGCAGGTGGGATGTGAGAGCTCAGAGTTCCCTTTTGGCCACAGGTTTGAAACCTGAGATGCCCATGATCTCCCAGAGGGGATATCAGGTCCGCAGTGGGTGGGTAGTAGAGCTCAGAGTCCTGGGGGCTGGAGAGGAGCCTCAGGTTCAACCACAGATGGGACAGTGTCTCCTTGGCTCAAAGGGCCAGCTCTTGCCTGGCAGCCCTGGGCTCCTAGCCAGAGCCCTGGATCACTGGAGGGGTATTTAATTGTGGCTGCTTTATCCCCAGCAGCTGTCTCAGCACAGCCCCTGGGCCCTGATGGGTGACACTTGTTAAAGGATGCTCCCTCTGGGGACTCAGCCCAAAATGAACCAGAACCACAGCAGCAGGGCTCTGAGGAGCTGGTGGATCATGAGGTTGGTTCCCCCAGCATCGAGGCCCCACAACACTGGGTCACCTCCCTGGGGGCTGGGACCAGCTTCCCAGCGGCTGGTTCATGTCACGCTTATCTCAGAAAATAAGGACACACTTTCTCACTGAAACACACTCTTGCGTGCCTTGGGTGATGGTAACCCTAACAGCTAATGCTGAGGATTTTGCTATGTGTCTGCCCTGACTACCTATTGGCTCAGTTAATCCTCACAACCACCCCAAGAGGAAAGTTCTACAATTATTCCCATTGTACAGATAAGGAGACTGAGGCTCAGCAAAATAGTAGTTGCTCCGCAGTATGGTGTAGACAGGATTAAAACAGGGCAGTTCGACTGCAAAACCCATTCTCTGAGTTCTCACACTCTATGCTGAGTGTTGCTACATATCATTTCTTTTGTTTTGTCTCTGTCACCCAGGCTGGAGTGCAGTGGCACAATCACAGCTCACTGCAGCCTCAACCTTCCGGGCTCAAGCGATCCTCCCACCTCAGCCTCCCAAGTAGCTGGGACTACAGGCATCTGCCAACATACTCAGCTGATTTTTGTGTTTTTTTGTAGAGACAGGGTCTCCCCATGTTGCCCAAGCTAGTCTCGAACTCCTGAGCTCAAGTGATCCTCCTGCCTTGGCCTCCCAAAGCACTGAGATTACAGGCGTAAACCACCACACCCAGGCAGGATGTTATTTTTTAAAATCACCTCTACCCTTCAGCAGGGGTGTTACTGTTAGGCCCATTTTACAGAAGGGGGAAGCTGAGGCTCAGAGAGAGAAAGTCCTTTGCCTAGAGTCACACCACTAGTAAGTGGCAGTACCGGGCCTGGTGGGAAGCCCTGAACTCTCTTTCAGAGGTGAGACCTGCCTCTGGCCACCAGCCCCTGCCTCCCTCCACTGGAAATGAAAGCCTCTGTTCCCCTACCCCAACCCAAAGTATTCCAGTGACTGCCACGGGTGGGAGGTGGGACTCCATCCTCGGATCTCTGGGCTGGAGCTGGTGAGATCCTGTTGCAAGAGAAGCAGGCTTACCACTGAAGCCTGTCCGTGGAGCCCCTGGTGGGTGGGCTCAAGCCCCTGTTGGATTGAAGCTGTATTAAATCTAGCCCCACTGCTGGGATGTGCAGCTTTGGCCAACTTTGGGGGGCTTGGGCCACCCTGTCCAGGAAGAACCCAATGGCTCACTGGGACAGCTCTGTCCATCAGAGCAATGATGGGACGGTGCTGAATAGCTCACAAGCAGAGGAAGCTCTATGGGTGATGGACTACCTGTTTTAGCAAGTGCATGTATGTTTCCATAATTGGAAACTCATACCCTAATTTAGACACCTACCTCATGAAGCTTCCAGAAGACCCTTGCTTGATTAGCAAAGCAACAAAGAGCATAGGATTTGGGATCAGGGCCAGCCGCGGTGGCTCACGCCTATAACCCCAGCACTTTGGGAGGCCAAAGTGGGTGGATCATTTGCAGTCAGGAGTTCGATACCAGCCTGACCAACCTGGGGAAACCCCATCTCTAATAAACACAAAAACTAGCCAGGGGTGATGATGGGCGCCTGTGACCCCAGCTACCCAGGAGGCTGAGGCAGGAGAATCACTTGAACCCGGGAGTCGGGGTTTGCAGTGAGCTGAGATCTCGCCACTGCACTCCAGCTTGAGCAACAGCGAGACTCCGTGTCAAAAATAATAATAATAATTTGGGGTCAGAATGCTGAATTTGAATCCCAGCTCTGCCTGATCTTGAGCTTGACCACTCCTAACCACTTCATGCCTCACAGAATTGTAAGAAGCAAATGAATGCTTAGAACTATATCTGGCATAGAGTACTTATTCAGTCGGCGTTAGTTAAGTATTATCGATGGCATTGCTGTTTAAAATAGGTTTTTCTGCAAATGACTGGATAGTAAATATTTTCTGCTTTACAAGCCGCATGGCCTCTGTCGCAGTACCCCACTCTACCGTTATAACCGAAAAGTAATGGTGGACAGTACATCAATGAATAGATGTGGTTGCGCTCCAATAAAATTTGTTATGACTTATATTTGAGCCTGGGGGAAAAAAGTCCTTTTACCTACAAGAGGCTATATAACCCTAGGGCTGTCAGCAGCCATTGTCCCTCCATTCCTGGAGGAAGCCAGCCATGGTAGGAGAGACGAAGGACAGCTCACAGGGAGTCAGAGCCAACGGAGAGAGGTAAACCATGCCAAGATTGTTTAAACTGCTGGATCCAGCCATACCTGAAACTACCACAGCACTGTTCAGATATATGAGCAACAGTTTCCTATTTAGGCTTAAGCCACTTTGCATTAGGCTGCTGCTGCTTACAACTCAAAGAGTGCCAAATAATACAGGACTCCTCTCCCTATTCATCCCCCTGAATCCAGCCAGGAGGAGTCATTGCCCGCTTATTTCTGCTGACTCACGCCCACCCCTGTCTGCCAAGGGTCAACTTACCCAGGAGCATTCCTTAGCCCCCAACATAGAACCATGCCCCACGCCTGCTTTTCCTCTGGGAGTTTAAATCATTTCTCTTTCCTTTTCAAGGTCATATCACCTCAAGCAGGTGACTTTGTTTCCATGAACCTTAATCCCCTCATCTGTCAAATGGGGCTAATCAGTGGACCTCGGGCATAGAGTGAGTTCAAAAGATTAAATGGATTAATATCTCTAAAGCACTTAGAACAGTCCGTGGCACGGAGTAAGTACTGTCTAAGCATATGCTGTTATTATAATACTACCTGGAAACTGAACTCACAGACTCTCTGGGGGTTTTCCTGCAAAATGAAGGGAACTGTGAGCTCCCTGAGGCAGGGACTGGGTCTTCCCATATTCCCAGCACCCTCCCAGGCCTGGTATATTGAGTGGGCACTTGGTGTTTGTTGAGTAAGAGTTAGAACAAGGGCCAGACGTGGTGGCTCATGCCTGTAATCCCAACACTTTGGGAGGCTGAGGCAGGTGGATCACTTGAGGTCAGGAGTTCGAGACTAGCCTGGCCAACGTGGTGAAACCCTCTCTGTACTAAAAATACAATAATAAGTCAGGCGTGGTGGCACACACTAGTAATCCAGCTACTTCGGAGACCGAAGCAAGAGAATTGCTTGAACCTGGGAGGTGGAGGTTGCAGTGAGTAGAGCAACCTCTGCCCGTGCCATTGCACCACAACCTGGGCAACAGAGTGAGGCTTCATCTCAAAAAAAAAAAAAGCATTAGGAAGCCACGCAAATTGGGTCAGCTCCCCAGGGTGTGCATGGTTAGAAGTCTCACAATAATTGCTTTGGAAGTTTATGAAACCTTGAGATACAGAGGAATGTTAGGCATCCCGTGAGCAATTTGGGGATTTGAATGTTGGGGATTCATACCCTCACTGCTAACAGTGTGGTCCACAGTGGAACTGAATTGCTCATTAGAAACGCAGAGACTTGGTCCTGCCTGGACCCCCTGGAGCAGAATCTGCACTTTAACAAGATCTCCAGGTGACTTGTGTGAAAATTAAAGTTTTAAGGCCAGCCTTGGTGACAGAGGAGGAGGACAGATCAGAGGGAAGCAGAGCCAAGAGACAGAAATCAAACCCTGCAAATAGCGTTTGATCTGCTGGATCCAGCCACACCTGAAGCCACCCCTGCGCTCTTCAATTATATGAGCAATGGATTCCCTTTTATCTTAAGCCACTTTGTAGATGCTGTCAGCAGGGCCTCTGTGTCATAAGGGATGAGTGGCTATTGATGGAGGTAAGGATGGGGTGGGGGCTATGAGCCTATGTGCCATTTTATTGGGAAAACCTGTGGTGTCTGGCTGTCTGGGTAGGGAAGAGATGCATCTTTCTGCCCCCTGAGAAAAGAGAAGTAGGAAGGTCATGGAGGGCCCTGGTGGCCCACAAGGCAGGAGTGGTCTCATTAAGACAGTGGCCTCCAGACAGTTGTCAGAGGTGAGCACAGAAGATGCAAGGGTCTGATGGAGGGTAGACTGTCGTCTGACTCCACCAAGAACTGGACTCAGTCCTGGTGCTGCTGCCACTTGCTCATTGTATGACCCTGGGAAAAGAAATATGTGTGTCTTGGCCTCATTGACCTTTCCACAAAATGGGGATAAAAAAGCACTGATCTCACTGGGATGTGGAGAGGGTTTGTGTGGCAGTGGCCAGAGCTGGTGGGTGAGAACCAGCCAAGCGTTGTCTCCCAGCTCCACGTGGGCATCACAGCGGGGCTTGAAATTGACCATGGTGGGAAAATGTACACCATGGAAATGGTAAATCTGTCCTTTTTCTCCAGAGAGCTGGTGGTTTAGCATTTACCAGCATCCTACTGGTGAAATGACAAGATGTATTTAAATTGCTATACACAGTGTTTGGTGGTGGTGATTACTAATTACGATTATATTAAGTATGTTACTCTGATATTACTAATAGGACATGTTTTTCATGATTGGGCTTTCAGTGTGTCCACTTTGACTCTTTTTTTTTTTTTTTTTTTTAGAGTCTGGGTTGCTCTCTGTCACCCAGGCTGGGGTGCAGTGGTGTGATCACAGCTCACTGCAGCCTCAACCTCCTGGGCTCAAGTGACCCTCCTGCCTCAGCCTGCTGAGTAGCTGGGACTGTAAGTGTGCACCACCACACCTGATTTTATTTGTAAAGGCGAAGTCTCACTATTGTTTCCCAGGCTGGTCTTGATCTTCTGGCCTCAAGCAATTCTCCTGCCTTAGCTTCCCAAAGCACTGGGATTACAGGTGTGAGCCACCATGCCCAGCCTGTGACATTTATTTTAACTGTCTGGAAGCCTCTTCTTCTAGCCCTCTGACTCCTAGTGCCATTCTGGAAAGCTGACGTTATCAGTGAGCTGAGTTCTGAATAGATGGCGTACTGTAGATGCTAATACCCAAACTAACATTTATTGAGCATGCACCAAGTGCCAGGCACTGGAAAAGCACTTCTTGCATATATTCTCATTTAACCCACCTAACAATTCTATGAGGGAGAAACTCTCATGAACCCCATGTTGTGAACACAGCCCTGGGCTCAGAGAAGTTAAGTGACTTGCTCTGGTTTGCACAGCTGCTTGATGAAGAGGCCAGGCTTTGAACCCTCACATTTTGACCTTAGAACCTGTGCTTTCATCAGAAGAATCCACAGAGGCTAAAGGTGGAAGGGGCAGGTGTTTGGTCCCCAAGTGCGGACCCTCCTTTCTGGGAGGCTTGCGTGGGGTTAGTGGACACTGCACGGGACCGAGGAGTCCTGACAGCGTCATCTGCTTGGCGGACAGCGACCGGCCGTCCGACTTTCTGGGATGCATGCCGACCGCACTCTGATTGGCGAGGGGATATCTCTGTTGGAAGGGGATCTTGGCCACTTGCCCCTTGGCAGCAGGCTGCTGGCTGCCACGTGGAGTGCCGTTTGGAGGCGGTGGGAATTATTCGGCAACCTTGCCTGGGATAGCTTGGAATGGATTGTGCCAGGGCAGGGCGGGGGCTCTGCCAGTCTCCCAGACAAGCTGGCAGAGAGAGCGAGAGTACCAGCGCTGTCACAAGAAGCTCACAGTCTCCGCTTCTGTGCTGTCCTCCCGGCCCCTGTCTGTCTCTGTCTCTTGCTGTCCCTTGGCCTCTGCCAGGACTTGAGATGGCAGGTGGTTTGGCACCAAGGGAAGCATTCTCCCCTGTTCCCACAGGCCTCCCTCCGTTCCTTCACCCACACTGAAGATTGGGGGCTTTTGCTTCTTCCACCGTTCCTATTTCCATCAAGATAAAGTTCACATTCCTTGACTTGGCACAAAAACCTCTTGTGATATGACCTCTGGCTCTCGGTTCTGTAGCTTGTCCCCCTAAGTAGACCGTGGGCTTCTTGAGGGGAGGGCCTGTTTCCTTCTCAACTTCTTATTTTTCTGCAATGCCTAGCCCAGAACTCACTCAGAACAGTGGGTGAACTTGACAGGCAAGGAGGGCTGGCCCCGTCCATGGTGGAGGGGACTGAGTCACTTCAGGGTTTGCAGTCATCGCCTTTGCTGCATCTTGAGGCAGACTGACCACGTGTCAGATGCCTTGTGAAGCTCTAAGCTTTTTCTATTCCTGTCTCAGCTAACCCTGCTAACAGTCCTATCAGGTTGGTCCTGGGTTTTTTGTTTTTGTTTTTGTTTTTTTTCTTTTTTGAGACACAGTCTTGCTCTGTTGCCCAGGCTGGAGAGCAGTGGCACGATCTCAGCTCACTGCAACCTCTGCTTCCCAGGTTCAAGCAATTCTCCTGCCTCAGCTTCCTGAGTAGCTAGGATTACAGGTACACGCCCACCATGTCCAGCTAATTTTTATATTTTTGTAGAGATGAGGTTTCACCATGTTGGCCAGGCTGGTCTCGAACTCCTGACCTCAAGTGATCCATCCACCTCCGCCTCCCAAAGTGCTGGGATTACAGGCATGAGCCACTGTGTCCGGGGTAGGCCCTGTTTTAGCCCCATTTTACAGAGGAAGAAACTGAGGCACAGAGAGATCACCTAGCGAGGGCAGTGGTAAGATTTGAACTCAAGCCAGTTCTGAGCCCAGCTGGCTGGAGTGAGGTCTTCCTAAACTGCCCTGTCAGATGCGCAGCATCTCAGCGCTGCTCCTCCCCCACCACTTCCTGAGGCCTCATCTGACAGCAACCCAGTTTGCAGCTCACATCACCCCAGCTCTGCTGTGTCCACACATCCTTGATGAATTCACCTGGGCAACACCAGCCCTGCCTGTCACAGTGATAAAGGTAGAGCCCTGGAGAAGTGGGTTGCAGAAGATGTAATGAGCCCTTCTCTCTGCCTGCCACCTGTCCCCTGCAGATTCCAGAACTGCTCCGATGTTTTGGAGAAGAGCTGGAATGATCCTTCTGGGTCTGATGGGTGGATGTTTGGAAACACGGAGAGACGCACTAAGTTGGTTCCTTCCAAGCGGGACCTCCCACCACACCAGAACCTCATCCCGTCCGCCAAGGGTGGCCCACGCGGCTCTGCATGCTGGGGACTGATTGTTTCCTCATCCCCGGCTCTGCCTGACAACAGAGTGGCATTCCTGTGCGATCACAGGGGAGAGTCGCATTGTGTTTGTGACTCCCCATCAGACTGTGTCATATTGGGATTGTATTGTATTCATAGTTGTTTCCGCTAATGTGATATGAAAGTTACTAATCGGAAGAGACTCCTGCATTGTATTAGGGAAAACAAATATTAATATGAGTCGATGGAATCAGCTAATAAGAAACGCAACTTGCTAATAGGACATGATGGATCGGGGGTGGGGCGGTGGGAGGAATTTGGGTCAGGTGCTTGAACCTTTCTGGAATGCTTGGCGGGGTAGGGGTTGGAAGATGGCAGGAACTCTATGTTATAGTCGCTCAGAACATGAAGGTCCATATCTGAGCCCCCTGCCCCCGCCCCCACTGTCATCACCACCCCCATCTCACCTCTGTCCTGCATTGAATAGCATCCCCCCAAAATTCATGTCCACCTAGAACCTCAGGGTCTGACCTTATTTAGAAACAGAGTCTCTGCAGATGAAATCAGTTAAGATGAGGCCATACTAGGTGTGGCCTAAATCTAATTAGATTAGGATGAGCCCTAAATCTAATGACTGATGTCCTTGTCAAAAGGCCATGTGAAGACAGGGACACTCGGGGAGAAAGCCATGTGATGACAGAGGCAGGGATGGGAGCGATGCCACAAGCCCAGTGACACCAAGGATGGCTGCGGCCACCAGGAGCTGGAGGTGGCAAGGAAGGACCTCCCTGCCCCCCGGAGCCTGCAGAGAGCGCAGCCCTGCCAGCCCACACCTTGATTTCAGACTCCCGGCGTCCAGAACTGGGAGAGAAGACATTCCTGTTACTTTAAACCCCCAGTTGGTGGAGATTCATCACAGCGTCCATAGGAACAGAACCCCCTTTCCCCACCATGCCGCAGAGCAGCAGGGACAGCCACAACCACTCTCGTTTTATTCAAAGATGGCCAGTCAAATCTGGGACATTCTTCCTCCCCCAGCTGGTTGGCCTGGCTGCCTAACCAGCCCTGAGGATGGAGGGCTGGCTCTCTCCCCGACTTTGTTCTTTTAAAGAGGAAAAAGCCTCCTCAGTAGCAGGGTGGTTGGCATATGGGCTCCGCAGCCTGTTTTGAGTCACGTTAATATGTGATTAAAGGGGTCTTAAAACGCCCATTAGTCCCCCTCTGGTATCAAATAGCGCTTTTGGATTTAGAACAGAATATTATTTACTCATTAGCTGATAATAGACCCAGAGTACACGCTGTATGTATTGGGACAATTATTAGAGTCGATTACACACAGAGGCATGGTTCTGCTGGGGTGGCTGGTGCTGGGTCAGGGTGGTCCAGAGGGCATGGGGGCGGCAGAAAATGACTTATGGGCCATACAAGGAAAGCAGGGAGCCCGCTAGAGATTGTGTGTGGCTGCTGTGGATGGAAACAAATTCTGCGTGCAAACAGGGCCACTGGATGCCCCACGCAAGGCACTGGGGGGTAGAATTTAAGGAAACTGCCTCAAAGAATGGGGGTGCCAACAATAACAGCCCCCATGCCGTGGAAAGGGATTGCACCGGAGCATTTGGCCTGAGTCCTCCAGGATAAGAGTATCAGGAACAATAGCTGCCCCCACCAGGAATCACAGGGTCAGGTGATGTGCCCAGGACACACAGCTAGGAAGTGACCGAAGCTGGAAGCACACCCAGCTCTTCTTCTTCTCTTGAGACGGTGCCTCACTCCGTCCCCTAGGCTGGAGTGCAGTGGCACAATCTCAGCTCACTGCAGCCTCTACCTCCTGAAACCCAGCTCTTCTGATGACAAAGCCTGAGTTCTTCTCAACACTCCTCTCCACTCGCTGCAGAAACTTCTCACTGATTCCAATCTTCCCCATTCTCCAACAGAAAGAGGAACTTTGACATCACTTCCTCTCATGTTTGGTGTGTTGGAAAGATGAAAATAGCAGGTTGTTCCTCTCCATGGCTGGGTCCCTGATCTCAGGCCCAGCATACTGGGAAGGCCGACAGGGAGGAAACAGGCCTGCAGATGCCACGGGAGCGTCTCCTGGGAAGCAGGAGAGATCAAGGAGGGATGGAGTGGGCCCATGTCTGGCATCAGCAACTCTGGACAAGGTGTGTGGGAATGGGCGGGTAGTGGGAAAGCACCAGGCAGAGTCCAGAGAGGTGTCCTGGTCACCCTGGTGATGCCTCTTGGGCTGTGACCCAGAGTGGCATTGGCATCCAAGGAGAGAACAGGTGCTGGTGACGCCTGGAGTCATCCTAGCAGGTGTCGGTGGCTGATTCTACTTGGGGGTGATGGAGATAGAGAAGTTGGGCATCCCCCAGTCTGATGGACGGGGTGCAGAGTATGGAAGGAAAGCCTCGAGTTTGACCTTCACACACACCTTGACCTTGGCAAGCCCCATCTGTGGGTCATCGGTTTGCAGTGATTTTACCAGTGAACACATGAGCCCCTTCATGCATTGTGCAGCCCGCTGAGAGCACCAAAAACCTCCCGGTAATACCCAGACTTGCTTCGGCTTCTCTGAGATGGGCCAGAAGGACAGATGAGAGGGGTTTCTTGTGCACCAGTGGGAGTGGGTGTCTCTCTGACCCAGTGCAAGCAGCTGGGAGACATCCTGCTTCCTGATGTCCATGGCTTGTGGGGAAACCCTGGTCCCGTGTCCCTGTGCACACAGGTGGCTAGTGGCTCAGTGGGTCTCTGGAGCCACCTGACACCTATGGGGCCATGGGAGGGAAAAGCCCAGAATGCCCTCTCTGAGGAGTCAGCCCAGCCTGTGGCCACAGTGATGCTGAAGGGGTTTGCAAGCCATAGTTAGATGCCCAGTGTCACCTTTGTTCAGTGCCTGAGCTGAGAACAGGACTCTCTGGTGAAGACTGGCGGGGTCCCTTTTTACCTCCCAGGGAAGGAGCCAGGGAGAAGGCAGAGCTTGGGAAATTGGCCCTTCTGTCTTCTCCCATCCAGATGTGTGGGTCCTGGGCCTCACCTGGGCCAAATAAATAACCTACTTCGCAGTGAGCAGGCAGCATGTGCATGTCTCTGTGTATGTGTGTGCCTATGTGTGCATGTCCCTGTGTACATGTGTGTGTGCATCTGTGTGCATATGTGCATGTGCATGTATGTGCGCACATGTGTGTGTGCATATGCCTGAGTGTGTGTGCGCCTGTGTGTGTGTGTGTGTTTGTGTGCAGGTGTGTGTACCTGTTTTTTAATAAAGCTCACCAGGAGCCAGATATCAATTTCTGTCAGAGAGACGCAGAGCATCTGAACCAGAACTAAATAAAAATAAACATTAAACAATTATTGGAATTTAGGTTTATTTAAAAAATCAGCAGGGTTGAGGGAACCAGCCACCCATTAGTGAGGCAGAACTATCGGGCCTTTTAACAACCCGCTGGTTCTTGGCTG
The DNA here is from genome assembly GCA_963573385.1 of Cacajao melanocephalus. Taxonomy (NCBI): domain Eukaryota; kingdom Metazoa; phylum Chordata; class Mammalia; order Primates; family Pitheciidae; genus Cacajao; species Cacajao melanocephalus. The sequence continues at coordinate 65,032 of CAUYLG010047799.1, read as the reverse complement.
CCAGGGAGATTTGGGCTGTCCAAGCTGTGGAAACTCCGGATCCTATTGATTACAGATGATGCGGTAACGGGCCAATTACACTGTCGTGGCTGCTTGTGGCGTTGGCCGACACTGGCTACCTGTTTGTCTTGATGGAAATGGCTCTCTGTTTTGAGGACTCCGGGAGGGTGGTTCAGCGTCCCTATCCCAGCCAGCGCTTTCCACTCTCTGCAGTTCCTGCAGCTGGGTGGAGGCTCTGAACCCCGAGCTGTCTGGGTTCTTGGGTTTTTCTCCTCTCTGTCCCGTCCATGGATATCTATAGTTGAAAAGGAGTCTGTGTCTTGTCAACCAAATCAATGCAAATAACCAGTGAACGTTTCTCGACTTTTCAGTAATAATTGATCTTCCCAGAATTGATATCGTTTGGAAAACGTAAGTAAGGAGAATAGCAGTAAGCCAGATGTCCATGCTAAGAGAATATAATTGCTCTGAGTTATAGGAAAAGAAATGATTTCCCTTCCAGCTTTAGCTCCAAGAGCTGAGCAGTCTGCTGTGGAGCATCAAGAAGCTTCCAATAAACTCAGCGCTTAGTTAGAGGCAGCCTCAGCCTCTCTGCCAGAAGATTTGGGTGACTGCGGGATCAGAATCTTCCAAGCTGATGGGCAGAGACTTCTTGCCTGCAAATTTTTGGTCTCCAGTTTTTATCTGGAAGCTGTCTGCACAGCCAGTTGCTGTCGGGGAGGGACAGAGAGAGGTTTGTTTTTCTTGAGGGATGTTCAGGCTTAGCCCCTGCACTGGGCATCCACTGCGTGGGAATTGCCTCTCAGCTGGTTCTTTTTGTTGTTGTTGTTGTTCTAATTTAACGGTCATTCCATACATTACTGTGATTGGCTCCTGACTTAACCATGGTGATACTTAGAAAGTCAAATGGGGACTGGGACGTGGTCGATCTGTAGGCTGGTGGATGGAAAATAGGTTGCCAGGGGCACTTTCTTTATGAACGCTGTCATTCTTCCGGGACTCATTCATTTGTTCATTTGAGCATTCATTCATGTGCTCATCCAGCACATCATTCTGGGGTACCTACTCTCTGCTGGGCACAATGAGGTGCTGGGCGCACAGGGGTACCTGCCCTCCTGGAGCTTTTAGTCTAGCTATGAAAAGACACAGACTTGAAATAGTTCATGATGACACCCCAGTTGCCATGGTGCTTCATAGAGGTGAAGAGGCGGCAGTGGGGACTCGTGACAGTAGGAACCCGGCCTCGTGTTGGGATGTTGGTCTCTTGGAAGTAATGTTTAAGCTAAAACTTGGCTGGGGGGTAGGTCTAAGTTAGGCCATTGGTTTTCAGACTGGAGCGTGCATTTGAATCACCTGAAATTGCCTTGAAAAAAATTGCCAGGCTCTACCCTCAGAGTTTCTGATTCGGTAGGTCTAGAGCCCATCCAAGAATTTGCATTTCTAACGAGATCCCAGGTTACAATGATCCTGCTGGGCCAGAGATTTTGGGAACCACTGAACTGGGCAAAGAATTGGGAGGAGAGGGCATTCAGGTAGCGGAAACTACACATACAAAGGCCCTGGGGCTGGTATGACCTTGGCAGTTTCCAGGAACTGAATGAAGGGCCAGAGCGTGGGAGCAAAGTACAAGGACTGTGGGAGGAAATGCTGTAGAGAAGCAGGCAGGGCCCTGACCACACAGCCTTACAGACTGGGCCGGAGACTTCAGATGTGATCTGAAATGGGATGGGGAATCGGCAGAGGTTTTCAGCACGGAAGTATCAACATCCAGTTTATATCTTGAAATGCCCTGTCTGGCTGCCAAGGGGGAAATGAGATGACAGAGGATTGCATGGAGCCGGGGGCAGGGCGGGGGTGGCCCAAGCATACAGGCAGGAATTGGCGGTGACCGGACCAGGCTGATGACAGCGGACATGGAGGGGCATGGGACGAGTCTGAGTGAGTCCATGCTCCTGCTTTCCTAATCAGTTTGGGTCCACCCTTCAATCCATGAACCCCAATTTCTCACTTGAAGAAGAAGTCCTATATTGATAGTGATGTTATCAGTTCGTTGAGTCCACATATGACTCACAACACAGCCCCTGGTTGGATACACAATACCTTATACCAGCTGACCAAAAGCACAGGACAGTTTACCAGCAATGGTTACTGCATCCAATCTTCCAAATACCCTGGGGGAAAGGTGGAGTTGTGCCTATTTTGCAGATGGGGAAAACTGAGGGTCAGAAAGGCACGGGATACTCACAGGCTCCCCCAGGTGGGCTGAAGGAAAGGCAAGATTCCCTCTGCAGTCTGGGGTGCCCTCCGGTGACCAAACATAGGGAACCAGGACACTGCCACTCGAGAACCCCAGAAGGCAACCACAATTCTCTTCAGAGTTATCAACAGCCTTCCCCAAGATGATGGCCAGGCCACCAGAAATATTAAGCGGATAGAGAAGAAATTGCGATTTTGAAGAGGTCAAAAATGGTCAAATAGCACTTTCCTATGGTTCAACTGAAATCAAAATATAAAGGGGAAATCTTGCAGTTCCAGAAAATTCTGCTGTAGCATGAAGAAGAGGAGTCGCCATGCAGTCTAAATTGTCTCTGGAAGCAGCTCCCCCCACACACAGAAGCTGATGAGGGGGCCGTACAGGGATGCAGCATCTTAGAATCAGTCTATAATGCAATCAATTTTGTACATCCCTGGTGAAACAGCAACATTTATTTAACGTCTTTTATAGAGCAGCTGAGTTTTATCACAAATCACATTCCATTTCTATTCATCTGGGACTCCTTGAAGGCTAAAATGCACTTACTTTTCTCCGAGGAAATTTACCAATTCCTCAATAAAGACCCATTTGCCTCTGTATGTAAAATTGACACATTTATTGAATATTAAACATTTAAGGTTTTTTTTTTTCCCCAGCCCCCTCCTCACCTACACCTTTTTTTTTTTTTTCACTTTTCCACAAAGCTTCACAGTCATTAGGGAACCTTCCTCAAAGTGGTGAGAAATGCGTATTTATGGACAGAAACCAGCCGACATTTAAATTTGGGGCTTTCTGATTACTGGGAAATGGTCAAGTGACCATAAATTTATAGAGCAGCACCCCGTGCCTCTGAGTGGCCTCTGTCAGCTGTGTGCTTTTCCCATCTCTTTGTGGCAGGCTTGGTCACGCGGCAATGCCATGTTGAGTTCTCGACAAAAGTTTTTTTGTCTACACTCGTAACATTTGCAGAAGGTAGGGACTGCCTCCCCGACAATAAATTGTGCTAATTAGCATGAGGGCCTATTAATAAAGCACATTTTCTTTTATCCTTGTTACTGAATGGTCGGAGACATCAATTAAAGTGTGTGTTCAAGACAATGTCTTTTTCACCGCCGGTTGCAGTGTTTTTGTTTTAAAAAAAAAAAGTAAGCGGGGCTCTGGGCAGCTTATTGAACATGTTTTTGTGTCTTTAACATGAGAGAGGGCTGAACTGTTGAACTTAGGTCTTGAATGTTGGCTCCAGATCTCCTGCCTCGGTGTCTAAATCAAAGCACTAGGTGGCACAGGCGGGTGGGGTGGCAATGGGTGCTTTCCCCTGGGTTGGGGGGAAGAACTGATGGGGTTTGAGAAGTCTCTTCTTTGTCTTCTTTGTATTTTTTAAGAGACAGAGTTGTTTCAGTCTGTTGCCCAGGCTGGAATACAGTGATGCGATCATAGCTCACTGCATCTTTGAACTCCTGAGTACCTGGGACCACAGGTGTATACCACACCTCTTTTTTTTTTTTAATTTTATAGAAACAAGGGTTTCACTATATTGTGCAGGCTGCTCTTGAACTCCTGGCCTCAAGCAATCCTTATGCCTTGGCCTCCCAAAGCACTGAGATTACAGGTATGAGCCACCACCACGCCCAGTGTCAGGGATCTCTTCCTAATGAGCTTTGGGATCAGGGAGAGTCAGGCTCGAGTCCTGACTTCCCTACCTGCCGGCTTTGTGACCTTAGACAAGTGATTTTTTACCTCTTGAAGCCTCAGTTTCCTGTTCTATTACATAAGGATAACCACAGTACCCATGTCATGGGGCTGTGGGCAGGATCAAATGAAGTAATCCATTGAAGATTCCGGAAGGAACCCCAAACATCATTGCTCTTATCCTAGGGATTTTATTCAATGTCAGGTTTGAATGGGGAAAATATGGGTGTTGTGTCTAACCCCCACTCCAAGCTCAATTTTCCCTCCACAGAGTCTATCAGGTCGTTAGTGTATGCTGGGCCATCTTTGGGGACAGGGCTCCTAACCATCAGGGCTGCTTTCCTTTGCTGGCCTGAAACTTGTTCACATGTGACTTCCTTGGCCCACACAGATCTGATGAGCTCCTCTCCCATTCATTTCCCAGTTCCTCCAGTCTGTTCAGCAGAGGAAATGCCCGCAGCTCCTTTGAGATCCTGCTTTCTCAACCTCGCGCACAAATGGCATTTTGGACTGGAAAATGTCTCATCACAGGGCTGTCCTGTGGCTTGTAAGGTGTTTACTGACATCTCCAGCCTCCACTCACTAGAAGCCAGTAGCAGCCCCTAGTTGTGACAATCAAAAATTCTTTAGACATAGCCAAATGTCCCCCAAAGGACAAAATCACCCCTGCTTGAGAACCACTGTCCTAGACTTTTGGGTCTTCCCTGTGCTGGGCTCCTTCAGGACATCTCATCTCTGTCCCCTCTGGCCTGCCAGCACCCCTGTGGCTTATGCATCCAAAATGTTTTCCATGCCTGCTGGGGGGCAGGACCCACGTTTACTCGGCACAAGCTAAACCGGCTGAGAGCCTGAGAACCCGGAAGCAAACATCGTGAGAAATTAAATAAAATTGCAGCCCTCATTGAGAAAGACAGACATCGCCAGGACCAAGGAGTGGCTGGGCCTTCCTATTTGCAATTTCCATTTTGAGAATAAGAATGATTTTTTTTTTTTTTTAGTAGAGTCTTGCTCTTTCGCCCAGGCTAGAGTGCAGTGGTGCGACTGTGGCTCACTGCAACCTCTGCTACCCAGGTTCAAGCGATTCTTGTGCCTCAGCTTCCTGAATAGCTGGGACTACAGGTGCACGCCACCACGCCTGGCTAATTTTTGTATTTTTAGTAGAGATGGGGTTTCCGCATGTTGGCCAGGCTGGTCTCGAACTCCTGACTTCAAGTGATCCACCCACATTGACCTCCCAAGGTGCTGGGATTACAGGTGTGAGCCATTGTGCCTGGCCGAGAATGATTTTTCTGGTAGCTTTCATCTGAACAGGCAGAGCTAACTTTTCACAGAGTGGAAGGTCAGTGGTCATTGAAGGTTTCTGACCAGGGCTGGCCCCAGGCCTGGATTAGCATTCTGGTTTTGTTGGTTGTCCTAGTGACAATGCCTCTGTGGACCTCAGTTTCCTCATCTCTGTAACGGGAATAAAAATATAACTGTCTCAAAGCATGGTTGCCACCATTCAGAGAATCACCCCATACAAAATGCCCAGCATGTAGTAAGCAATCAATAAGTTATAGCTGTTATTTTTTGTTCTTATTGTTGTTTGCTGATAAGAAATACACATCCAAAGAATGAGAGTAATTCACCCAAGGCCACCCAGTGGTTCTGTATAAAAATACTGGGGCGAGCATCTTTTTTACAGAAACCCTGGGGTTTTCTGCAAAGGTCTGTCTGTGTCTAGAAGAAGAGATTCCAAGATGATCTATTTTATGTGATTCTCACTCCATTAACAGCCCGCGGTTTTGCCAGAATATCCTCTTTTCACTTTCATTTTAAAAACCAGCCAGTGTAATAAATCTTGCCCGGAAATCTCGGCAGCACATCTTGGCTGGAGTGTATGATAAATCTAATATACTGTGGCCTCTCTGTATGAGAGACCCTGGTACATATCTGTATTTTGGGCAGACAGCCCCGTGGTCTGGCAGGAATGTAATTTGCTGTCAGGTTGACAAACCCAGCCCTCTGACTGGGGTGATCCTTGTTCCACAACTTCCTTGGCTGAAGAGTGGACTAAAGACCCTGTCTCTTCTCCTTTTATTGGGGAGGGGGCAGGCGTCCACGAAGCTGCCGACTCTAGCCAATCCCCCTCCCCCATTTAAAACACAGACCGTGGCTAAGAACTAGGACTGGATTTGCAAGAGACCAGCTGGAATGGAAATGGAAGGGCCACAGCAGGGACACTGTGGGGAGGGCAGGGGTCCCCACTTTGATCAGTCAATGAATATTTCTTAAATACCTACTGTGTGCCTGGCATCATGCCAGGGGCTGGGTACACAGGCGAACAAGACCGAATCAGGGTTTAATGAGGGAGATGGACATTTATGGGATGGCCATTTGGAATGAAGTCCAATGATTTATGCCCATGATGAGGGCTCAGATGGAAGCGCAGGGGCCGTGGGGACTTAGGGATGTTCTGTGATTATGGCATCCCAGGGCTGAGCTGGAGGACTGTGTGCATATGCCAGGTCCAGGAGTCCGTCTGGACTCTGCAATGGGGAACAATAGCAAGGGGGCCAGCCGTCGGCACAGGGGAAAGCGGGGCTGAGAGAGAGGCCTGGGAGCAGAGCCCGCGCAGGACCATGCAAGGCCTTTTGCTCACAGCCAGCAGCAGCCGACGGGGGCTTGGAAGGAGTAGTTTACCTTTCAGACATTCCCTGGGCTACCGCACAGAGATCAGACGGAACAGGGCAATAGCGGGAGCCCTGGGGGAGGCCGTGGACTCCTCTCCTCATTAAGCAGCCCCTCACAGGGAGCCCAGCAAGGCCCCTAGAAGGCCAGGAAACAGTGCCCAAGGGCGTCAAGGACTTTGGGATGCATTTCAGCCCCAGCTCTGCCCCTGACTGACCTGCTTCAATCACTTACCCTCTCTGAGCCTGTTTCTTCACCTGTAAGATAGGTATAATAGCAACACTCACCGTGGAGGAGTATTAACGATAAGTCAGGAGACCGCATATAAGGTGCACAGGATGGGGACTCCAAGCACCCAAGAAATAAATGTTCATGATGAATTCTGTTTCCTAGCTGTGCGACCTGGGGATGTTTAACTTCACTTCTTTGAGCCTCAGTTTCCAAGTCTGCGGAACAGGGTTAATAATGATCCTACTTCATGGTGGTGTTGAGAGGACTGAACAGGTTAGAGCCGTTTGTGGCGCAGAGGTCGTTCGGCTGCTCTGAGCCGTCCTCACGGTTGGACTGTCGTTGCTGTTTCGCCTGCTCTTTCCTTTAGTTTCGTGCATGAGGTGATTGGTCAGCAGGGGCTGTGGTTTGGTTTTGTTTTTCTTTGTTTTGAGTCTCGCTCTGCTGCCCAGGCTGGAGTGCGGGAGCGCAGTCTTGGCTCACTGCAACTTCCACCTCCTGGGTTCAAGTGATTCTCCTGCCTCAGCCCTGAGTAGCTGGGACTACAGGCGCACGCCACCACACCCAGCTAATTTTGTATTTTTAGTAGAGACGGGGTTTCGCCATGTTGGCCAGGCTGGTCTTGAACTCCTGACCTCAGGTGACCTGCACACCTGGCCTACTAAAGTGCTGGGATTACAGGCGTGAGCCACCATGCCCAGCCCTTGGGGCTCTGGTTTTTAACCTGACCCTGGATCCTGCCATGGCACTAGTCCCTATCCTGTCTTGTGCTCCACTGCATCCCTGGCAGAATTCCAGCCCCCATGGGGATCCCCTTACCCCACCCTCCCCCCACCTCACCCTGCTGCGTTCTGACCCTGTGTCCTTCCTCCCCTCGGACAACAAGCTCATCAGAATGAAGGGGGATCTTGGGAGCCCTCCGCACCCCTGAGCAATGCCTGCAGGTGTTCCTCTCTGCAGTCCCATTCATTCTCCCTCCCTTCTCCCTCTCCTGCTTTCCAAGAAGCAGAATGCCATCTTCCACTTCTCCAGTTCAGGACATGAGCAGATCCCTCTGCAGCGGTGGGGAACCAATTCTGCAGACCCTTAAGAATTGCTCTTCTCGGCCCGAGTCTGCAGACCTCCCCTGAAGAACCCTTGACATGTGACATTCAAATCTTGGGCTACGAAATGATCCTTCAGCCACCAGCTGTCCCTGCAAAGGAGAATTTGGGCCCTTACATCAGGCCAAGAAACAATTTCTTTGGATTCGTGTCAACATAGAAAAGTAAAAGGAAAGGTTTGGGGGACACCCAGTTTGGAAAACACGGGCTTTGACTCTCACATTCTGGAACTTTCTTCCTCCCAGAACTTTCTTCCTCCCAGTCTGATGGGAACAAAGGGCCTCTGAGGGTCTGGTAAGACTGAGGCCTCCAGTCCTCTCCTCTCCTGGACCTCCCAGCTCCTGCAGCCGAGGTGGCCTCATGCCTGGGTCCCAGGGAAAACATAGTCCTCCCCAGCCTCCCCAGACCCAAGACTGCCTCTCCTCCTCAAAGTGAGAAGGCCAGTGGGCGAGGCTCCCCTGAGTTATTGAGGGAAGAAATACGGCCTAGAACCCTTTCTGTAAAAATAACCTCCCGGGCTCCTCCTTTATGGGTGAGGGAAAGTGCTTAAAATGCTTAGAGGGAATAAACAGCTTTTAATGAAGTTACATTGCCACATAATGGGTATCATAAAATTGCCTTCATACTACAGGGTCCCAGGATGGCATTTATTATCGACTGCGCCGGAATAGTCTTTGCAGAGCTCCGGCAGCTGCAGAGAGAAGAATGCAAAAGTCTCCTTAAATTACCTGATTGAAATAACCGGGCGGAATATTCCGTGGGGCCGCCGCGTGCCAGGGAAGCCGCCTTTGGGGTGGTCTGTCAGAGGCAGTTTGTGCATTCTGAAGAACACAGGAGTTTCATTGCAGCAAAACAGATGTTCATCTTGTTTCTCCATCGGCTGTTTGATGAGAAATTTATTGCTCTTCCGCTGGGCAGGAGGCCCCTCTCGGCTGTGGAGTCTATTAGGCAAGCCAGCAGCTGGCGGGAAGCCAAGGTGAGGCTGTTTTGATGAAACCCATGAAAAGCTTTGGCTTGGAGGCGCCGGTAATAACGCACTGGCTAGACTCTCCTGATTGGGCGATTGATTGGCCTGATTTGATTTATTGATCAATACCCTCAAATTTGGCGTCTGAGAAGCTGCACTAATCTTTAACTGTTGTGAACATCTCTACCTGCTGGAGAATTAGACCCTGATAAGGAATGTATGAAAGGAATCGAGGCTTATCTTAATCACACACCGGGCCCCAGCACTGCCCGAGCCGGCGAGGGCCTCTGTGCACCGGCCCCATTGCCAGGCAGGCCTGCGCAGATCTATAAATTGATGGAATTCAAAGCCTCCAGCATCGATTACCGTTATAACAAACAGTGGTGCACAGAATGTCTGATTATTTTTAGACAAAGATTCTGTTCTCTCAGCAGCAATTTTGCTGAGGCTGTCACTGTGTCAGATGTCTACTGTTGATTGCAATTAGATGCAATACAAAAAAAAATTAAACTATCTGCATCCTCACTCTTCTTTCCAGTTATTAAATCTCTCTCTTTGTTTGCCGTTTCCTCATGATATCTACAGCTGGATGAAATATTTGGTTGGCAAGAGAAATCCTTGTAATTCGGTGGTAGGGGGTACAGGGACCCACTGACTCATCAGATTATCTCCGATGGGGCGCACCTATTCTGAGAGGAGGGGAAGGGCACGGGGAGGTGGGGGGACATTTGTTTAAAAATGTGCCAAGTGAAGACCTGATGCTAAGATGTTTCAGGCCAGGGCGGAGGGATAAAAATCAGTCTCTGAAGCACCCACCCCTGCAATGCCTGTTATGGGTTTAGTCTGTGTTCCCTTCCCTTCCACACAGAGCAGGACCTGCCCCCATCCTAAGCCCCGGGGGGTTACCCATAGTGATCAGAGCTCGGAGATTGGCACCACTTGAAATAATTAATTCCTCTAAACAGAGGACCCCTTCCGCGCTAAATCCTACCTGAAGAACGGGCTCCAGGTAATTTCAGGTATGAACAAATTGGGCATTCTCTTTTACATATGGCCCAGCGGCCAGCATCCTGGCGTTGGGCAAACCCATTCATCATCCTGACGTTCTCCAGTTGATCTGTCTTCTCAGAGCCATTAGCCCCCGCGTCCTTGACAGTGGAACAGCTGTAAACTCGAGACCATCCGTGGGGTGCCCGAGACTGACAATTCATTACGCAGTTGGATGGAGAAGGCGGCTCAGGTGACAATGCCAAGGCCTCCCAGTTCCCAGAAGCTGGCTCCACTTGGAATTGGCAACCGCCGGCTAATTTTAGAACAGTCATAGTTGGGGATGGAGAAGGAGGAGGAGGCAGTTTTGACTTTGGGGTCAGACGAGCAGGTCCTGCAGACACCGGCTGAGCTCAGTAACACATAGATCACCAAGGCGAGTATTTGTCTTCGTTCAGGTGGGCACGGGATGGTGGTCCCTGAGCCGGCCCAGGACAGACGTTCAAGTGCCCCCAGAAGGACATTCCGGGGAGGGACTCGTAGCTCCTTGGATGGGAAAAGGGTCAGTCTCATTCAATAATCAGAATAGCACCTGCCATTTGTTCACCACCAACTGCCCCGGATCCTGCAGCAAGCACTGGACATGGGCCTTCCTCCTTCAGCCTGCCTGGGTACCTCGGGAGGAGGTCATAATTCTGCCTGTTTGGTAGATGCAGAAACTGAGTCTCAGAGGCCTTGAGCAGCTTGCCCAAGGTCACACAGCTAAGAACGGGGGAGACTGGAAGTCAAATTCAGGTCAGTTCCTGAAGTTTGGGTGCTTCACCCCAGTGGAGAACTCAGTATTTGTTGTGGCTGGATGAATGAATGAATGATACGTGAACGTCCAGGGGGGACTCAGCTGGGCTCTGGGATAGCCAAGAATGGCAGGGCCAGTCTATCCCTCAGGCAGGCCTGGCATTTGGGTCTCCAAGGCTGCTGGGGGTGGCTTCTGATTCATTTTCATGGGCATAGAGCTGTGCCCAGGCTCCAGTCCCCTCAGATGGAGGAACCAGTTGAAAATCGCCAGAGTTCCATGCAAGGAAATCTCAGGGTCTAAGGGGTCCAGCAGTAGACAGAAGCAATGCCGGGGTCTCAGGGGCAGGGTAAGGTCATTGGTCACCTGGCTGGAAGCCAGACTGCTTTGGGCCAGGGCAGCAAGAGGGGTTAAAAGCTCAAACCCTAAAGTCAACAGACCTTGGTTTGACTCCCAGGCTCATCACATTCTAGCTCTGTGTGACCTTGGGCAAGTGATTAAACCTCTCTGGGCTTCACTTCTCCATCCTGCAGGTAGACCTAATGACAGTACATCCCTGTCCAGGTGACCATGAGATAGAGTGAGGTCATACACATCAGTGCTCGCACAGTGCCTGGTGCAGTAATCATTGGCCTAGGGCATTTGGGGACACCCAGCACTTCCTGGCAGATATTTGTGACTAACAAGCTTATTTAGCTCAAGGAGACTTTCAGGTTAAGGCAAAGAGGTATCAAGTGACCTCTCTGAAGTCACCGTGAGACTTTTTCCTTGGGCTGCCGGCACCCACTGCCACCTATTGTCACCTACTGCCACCCTCTTCCGGACACACCCCAATTGTCTGTATCCTCCGCCTTTTCCCTTTTACATCTCTGACGTCCTGACCCTCATCTTCTCAGCATGGCAGCAGGAAAGAGGCAGTCCCTTGTGGGGTTGATGGGAGCAGCAATCCATGTGGTCCCTTTGAGGGACAGGCTGGCAACATCTATGACATTGACATAGGTGCTGCTGTGTGACCCAGTCCTCCTTTGTCTAAGAACATATCCTTTAGATATACCCATATGTGACTACCAAGATGTACATCTCAATGGTTTGGTGTGGTGTTAATAGTAAGAGCAAAGCCTGGTAAAAACCTAAGTGTCCATGAGTGGGGGACTGGAAGTAACCCGAGTGTCCATGAGTGGGGGACAGGAAGTAACCCGAGTGTCCATGAGTCGGGGACTGGAAGTAACCCGAGTGCCCATGAGTGGGGGACTGGAAGTAACCGGAGTGCCCATGAGTGGGGGACTGGAAGTAACCGGAGTGTCCATGAGTGGGGGACTGGAAGTAACCCGAGTGTCCGTGAGTGGGGGACTGGAAGTAACCCGAGTGTCCGTGAGTGGGGGACTGGAAGTAACCCGAGTGTCCGTGACGGGGGGACTGGAAGTAACCCGAGTGTCCGTGATGGGGGGACTGGAAGTAACCCAAGTGTCCACAAGGGACTAGAAGTAACTTGCATGTCCATGAGTTGGGGATTGGAAGTAACCTAAGTGACTGGATAGATGAGACTCATCCACACAAAATATTCTGCAACCATAAAGAGGAAGGAGGATGCTGGTGATGTTACTCATAAAAAGGAGCAGGTAATCATTTTTATGAAGATGGCACACTGCCAGCCTAGGCAACATGGCAAAACCTTCTCTCTACAAAAAAAAAAAAAAAAATAGAAAAATTAGCTGGGCAGGGTGGCACGCGCCTGTCATCGCAGCTACCTGGGAGGCTGAAGTAGTGGCATCACTGGAGCCCAGGGCTTTGAGACTGCAGTGAACCATGATCGCACCACTGCACTCCAGCCTGGGCAACAGAGCGAGACCCTGTCTGAAAAGAAAAGAAAATGGCACATTGCATAACAAGGTATGGGATATTCTCTGAGTAAAATAAAAGAAAGGAAAGATTCTGCTTCTGTATTTGCTTGAATATGAGTGAAGTGTCTTTGGAAGGACATAGAGTAAAGGTGAGCGCCGCTGGGGAAAGACTTCAATGTTGAATTCTTCTGTGCTGTCGCCATTTTTATCCTGTGGGTATAATACTTTAGCAGTGTCAAAATAGTACTGTTTTTAAAAACTGGTTATCATGGAAAGAGAACCTGGATTTTTGGAGTCAAATTTGGGAGCAAATATTGGCTCTGTCATTTACTGGTGGGCGATCTTCGATGCGCTGTGGCCGCTCTCCACGCCTCGCTTTCGTCATCTGTGAAATGGTGGTCACACGGAGCAGGGACAGGTATCGGTGTCATCGCGTACCGAAACTGCTCAGCCGGCCTGTGCTGCCCCAAAGTTCCTAGCTGTTCTCATCACCAGCTGCAGGCTGAAAGGAGGTGCTGCTTCTGGCCGTGCTAGGCCACGAGCCCTTCGTGGGGGTGTCCAGCGCTAGCTGAGTGGCCCTGAGCCTCGAGGGGACCCCAGCACACTCAGTGTAGCCTGAGCCCATTAGCCTGGGAAAGCTCAGTAACGGAGCCCTCCCAAGAGGCTCAGCCCTACAGTCACAGCTCTTCTAATGAGGCCTCGTCCCGGCTCAGCCCGGCCAAGGGGGACAGGCCGGGGGCTGGACAGTACCTGCCTGTGTCAGCCCCACGGTCCTGGGCTGCTGCCTGCAATGTAGGAGCTGCTAGGCAATGGTCTCTCTCTCTCTCTCTCTCTCTCTCTCTCTCTCTTTCTCTCTCTCTCTGTTTCTCTCTTTCTCTCTCTCTCTCTCTCTCTGTGTGTCTCTCTTTCTCTCTTTCTCTTTCTCTCTTTCTGTCTCTTTCTGTCTCTCTCTCTTTCTCTCTCTTTCTTTTTTTCTCTCTCTCTGTCTCTCTCTTTCTCTCTCTCTCTGTCTCTCTCTTTCTCACTCTCTCACACACTCTCTCTCACACACACACTCACTCTCTCACACTCTCTTTCTCTCTCTCTCTCTGTCACTCTCACACTCTCTTTCTCTCTCACTCTCTCACTCTCTCTCTCATACACTCTCACACACTCTCACACTCTCTTTCTCTCATGTACTCTCTCTCTGTCTCTCTCTCTCTCTTTCTCTCTTTCACTCTCTCTCACACTCTCTCACACACCCTCTCTCTCTCTCTGTTTCTCTCTCTTTCACTCTGTCTTCAAACTGTTTTCTGGTCCTGTCTCTTTCCTCCTTCCTTCCTCTCTCTCTCTCAATCTGTCTCTTCTCTCTTGTTCCCTCCCTCCCTCCCTCCCTCCTCCTGCCCTCTCTGCTCTCCCCTCGCCCACTGTCTCTCTCCCTCTCTCTGGATTCCTCTTTCCCATCCTCTCTCTGTCACTCTTGGCGCTTCTCCTCTTTCTCATCCATCCTGCCTTCCCTTCCCTTCTCTCCTTTCCCACGTCAGCTATCTGAGGGCTGCCTTAATTGTCACTGTGGATGCCTAGTGAGGTGACACTCACAGGGACCGGCTGTGCACTAAGCCAGGCGCTGGGAAGAGAAGACAGGAATGGGGTCCTCCCGGGCCCTGCCTTCCGGGGGTGAACATTCCTGTGGGGGACACAGGTGCTGAGAAAGTGTCATGAGGGCCTCATGGGGAAGGCCAAGTTGCCATGGCATTCAGCTGAGACTCGAAGCATAAACTAGGCAGGGAGCAGGGGAGCAGGGGAGCAGGGGAGCAGGGAGGGCACAGGCGCAGGTCCTGTGGTTGGTGGGACAGAGGGAACGGGCACGTTCTGGCCGCCAGGGCCCATGGTTGCTGGGAGAGAGAAGGGCGACTCCGTGGAGTGAGGCTCGCAGCTGCGCAGAGGCAGGGTCCCTGGGTTCGCCTTCAGCACCACCACCTGCCAGCTGTGTGACCTTGTATGACCTTGCCACTCTAAGCCTCTGTCTCCTCCTCTGTGAAGTAGAGATGGTGATGGTGCGTACCTGAGAGGGTCCCTGAGACATGCAGATATTAAAATCAGTATGATGTATGTATTTTTTTTTTTTTGAGATAGAATCTCTCTTCATCACCCAGACTGGAGTGCGATGGCACAATCTCAGCTCATTACAACCTCCGCCTCCTGGGTTCAAGCGATTCTCCTGCCTCAGCCTCCCAAGTAGCTGAGATTGCATCCTTGTGCCACCCTGCCCGGCTAATTTTTGTATTTTTGGTAGAGACAGGGTTTTGCCATGTTGGCCAGGCTGGCCTCAAACTCCTGACCTCAAGTAACTGACCCACCTTGGTCTCCCGAAGTGCTGGGATTAGAGGCCTGAGCCACCGCGCCTGGCAGTATGATGTATATGTTTATGCTGTAAATATAAATGTGCTTAGAACTTGCCAGTGCAGAGCGGGGGCTATCCAGGCGCTCCCTGTGCTGCCCTCGGCGGCTCATCCATGCTGCCCACTCACAGTGCAGCGGCCTGGCCCCCGTATCACCCAGCAGCCTGCAGCGCTCAGTGGCGCCAGCATCAGGACCCGTCCTTCCCTTGCGCGCAGCTCCTGCAGCATCAGGGCCTTTGCACCTGCTGTGCCCCTCAGTAGCAGGCTCTTGCCCAGATAGATAGCTGCGTGGCCTGAGTGCCTACTCCTTTAGGTCTCTGCTGAAAAGCCACCTCTTCTGCAACCCTCCCCTGGCCCCCTGGCTGCTCTGTGTGAAATTGCAGCTCTCCACCATCCTCCACCCCCCCACCCCATCCCTGACTCCTGACCCCTTTCCCTGCTTGTGTTTCCTCCCTCCCCATGTCCACGCATAAATGCATTCCAGTGGCTCCTACACTGAAGACCTGGCTGGGGACTAGGTACCCTGGCCTTGGGGCCTGGGGCCTGCCATCCCTGGACACCCCCATGCCAATAGTGCCTGGAGTCAGCCTGTCTGTGCACAGCGGGCGGGCCGGGTCACCTGAGGCATCACTCAGTCTCCTGTATGGCATCTGTCCACGCGGGGCTCCAGCTGGGGGCTTCTGTGGCCCCCTGTCCGGGAGACCATAGAATGGCCCACTAGCCTGCTTCTTCACTGCCGGCTTCTGTCCACAGATATCTCTGCTGGGGGCGGGGATGATGGGGCTAAGAACGGGCCTGGAGTCCTGGCTCAGATCAGTTGAAGAGTCGGGTCCAACAGAAGCCAGGGTGGGCAGAGCTGCCGGGCACCCTGCGCCCAGAGCCATTGATCACAGGCTTGCGCTGAGTCACTCTGTTTTTAAACTTGGCCTTTCTGTCTCATTTTCTTATGTCCCTCAAGGACATAATTTGGAAACCTTCTGTGGGCCGGCCAGGCTGTGTGGCACAGCCCTGAAAATCCATGATAGCTGAGCGGCAGCAGGGCTCAGGGACACTCTGCAAATGCATCCTTTGGCTCTCCAGGCTACCTCTGGCCTTGTTCCTTCAGCAAGCATTTATTGAGCACCTACTGCGTGTACTTTATGGAATGCATGCTCTGCATCAATAGACAGGTTACCAACGCAAGTGCCTGCAGCATCAGAAATCAGGAGCAGGTGAGAAACGGCGGAGGAGGAAGAGGGTGATGCAGTGTGGAGGAGCAAGTGCTGTGTGCCAGGTGCTGTCCTGGGCTGGGACATGGCAAGAGAGACAAGGACCCTGCCATCAGCATTGGGCAGGAGAGACTGCTGGATACCAGCAAAGGCACTGCCAAGGCAGCGTGCAGAGCTCTGTGAAGGAAGCCACCAGGGGCCAAGGGAGAGGAAGAACAGGGGTCTCGTGCAGCAGGATGGCCAGGGAAGGCCAGCAGGAGCCAGTTATAGGAAAATCTAGGGGGAAAGAGGTCTAGGCATGGGAACAGCAGGTGCAAAGGTCCTGAGGTAACCAGATGTTTGGCCACAGAACACTAGAGTGGCTGGAACCCAGAGACTGGGGGGATATGAGGGCAGAGGAGTGGGCAGGGCCAGGTCACACTCGGCTTGCTGGCCCTGGGGAGCGTTTGGTTCCCCAGCCTCAAGAGCAGTGGGAAGTCACCCCTCTTGTCATGGCAGGCACCAGGCCGTGGAGCGATGGGATCTGACTGATGTTTGTGAAAGCACCCATGGATGTTGGAAGAGAGGGCAGCAGGAAGACCAGTGAGGAGTCTTCTGCACCAATCCAAGCGAGAGAGGATGGGCTTTGTGGCCGTGGAGACAGCTAAATGTGGGCAGATTCAGGAGTATTTTGGGCAGAAGGAAAAAAGCTGATCCTCTCTCCTTTTACCCCCAGGACATTCACGCAGAAAGGTGCACAGACCGGGCACAGTGGCTCACACCTGTAATCCCAACACTTTGGGAGGCTGAGGTGGGAGGATCTCCTGAGCCTACAAGGTCGAGGCTGCAGTAAGCCATGATTGCACCACTATACTCCAGCCTGGGTGACAGAATGAGACCCTGTCTCAAAAAGAAAAACAACATTCCCTGCCACCCAGAAACATCCTTTGTACCCATTCTAGTCCATGCCCCACCCACCCATGCCACCAACATAACCACTCTCCTGCCTTCCAAATGCACAGGCTTGATTGGCTTGTTTCTGTGCTTTACGTAAATGGAATCATAAAGCGTGTGCGCTCTTGCACCAGGCTGGTTTCGCTCCACATTGCGTTTGTAAGATGTATCAATATTGTTTGTTGTGGCAGTTCATTCATGCTCGCGGCCGCACTGGAGTATTCCATTGGGTGAATAGATCACAAATGTATTTATCCAGTCTCCTGTTAATGGGCGTTTGAGTTGTTTCCAGTCTGGGGCTATTATGAATAGTGCTTCTATGAACATTCCAGACCAGCACTTCTCAAACGTTAATGTACTCATGAATCACCTAGAGAACTTGTTAAAAGCAAGATCCCGATTCAGCAGGTCTGAGTGTTTGCATTGCTCTTCATTTCTCGGGTGGTGCTGATGCCGCTGGCCTGTGACCGTACTTTGAAGAGCGGGGCTGTATTTTGGTGAACATATTTCTCTGGGGTAGGTACCCAGGGGTGGCATTGCTGGAGCATGGGGAGGCATATGTTTAGCTTTAGTAGATGCTGCAAGTCATTTTCCCAGATACTGACACCGCCTCCAGCACTGTGTGAGGTTCCAGTGGATCCACATCCTTGTCAACACTTGGTATTATCTGTCTTCCCTTGTGGCCATTCTGGTGGGTATATAGTGCTATCTCTTTGTGGCTTAAATTTTCACTTCCCTGGTGACAAATGAGGTTGAGCACCTTTTCGTGTGTTCATTGACTGTTGGGAGCGCCTCTTATGTAAGGCACTGATTTCAGTCTTTGGCATATTTTTCTATTTGGCCATCTCTTCCTTATTGAACTTTTAGGGGTGCTTGATTCTGCACACAGTCCTTTATCAGATAAACTGTACATTCCTTCTCTCCCTCCCTCCCTCTCTCTCTCTCTCTCTCTCTGTCTCTCTGACCTTGCCTTTGCCCTTTTATTGCACCTGTTCTTTTTAATGCAACAGTTACTGCTCAGGACTCGGGAGCAGGGTGCAGAGGTTCCCATTTTGCCCGTCCTAACCAGATTACAGTACATTGCTGGTGGGATCGTCTTTCAGCTTCTTATTTATGCACACACCCTGCACTCTTGTTCCTGACCTTTCTCAGCGGGGCATCTCCCCCAGTTGATGAACGTTCCTCCATCTGCCCTGGCCCCACAATCTAAGCTGCTCAAGCCAGGGCATCTACTTAGCCGTGGTCTTCTTTTTGCATTTTCCCACCTCTTGATGCTTTTTGACTATGAGATGAGTCCATCTTTCCTGAACATCCAGAGAGATGCCTGGCATTTTTAGCTGATCAACAGACCATTTGTCGCTTAACAGAGACACACCTGAAAGTGGTTGGTCCCAGGTGCGAGGAGCAAAGGCTGAAGAGAGGCAGGTGGACATCTGCCTTGGGGTGTAGCTTGTGCAAGAGTGATTTCATTCTCGATCCGTGAAGATCCCTCATGGCTGCACCTGCTGCTACCCCAAAGCTGAATGCCCCAGCTTTTAATCTGTGTGCGTTGACTCTTGCCATGAAACTGACACCCTCCAAGGACTCTCCTCACACTCACCTCCTGCTCAATGCTGGTCTCCAGCTGCCTTCACTCCCCACCCAGCAGCAGAGCACAGCCCACCTGCTTGCAGATCCAGCATGCCAGGAGGGTCCTGCTGCCCGGCTTCCCGTGGGACCCCACTTGCCCCTGGCATCCCTCGAGGACAAACAGTGGAGTCTGCACTCCAGCCTGGGTAACTGAGCAAGGCTCCCAACCTGGAGCCTCCAAAGCCCCCCTGCAGGGGCTGGATCTGCAGCTACGCCACTCACGGGCCTTGTGTACCAGGCAAGTGCTAACCTGTCGGAGCCTCAGTTTCCCCATGTATAAAACGGGGCTAATGGTGGTACTCAACTGGTAGAGCTGTGGGGAGGGTGAAAGGAGGTCGCATGGGTAAAGTGCTAAGAACACGCCTGGCCCGCGGGGATCGTTGTATGACTGTCTACCGTGGTGATTGTTCTTATTTATTTATTTATTTCTGAGACAGAGTCTCGCTCTGTCACCCAGGCTGGAGTGCAGTGGCATGATCTCGGCTCACTGCAACCTCCGCCTCCTGAGTTCAAGCGATTCTCCTGCCTCAGCCTCGGGAGTAGCTGGGATTACAGGCATGCTAATTTTTGTATTTTTAGTAGAGACAGGGTTTCACCATGTTGGCCAGGATGCAGAACTTGACCTCAAGTGATCCACCCCTCTCGGCCTCTCAAAGTGCTGGGATTATAGGTGTGAGCCACCACGCCCGGCCCTGTCACTGCTTTTCTTTTTTTTGTTTCACTGTTTTTCTTTTGACTGTTCTGCCGGTGCCCAGGCCTTCTCCACCTGCCATCTCCCATGTCATACCTGCTGAGGTCCACCGTGCCTTCTCCAACCTCCCAGCCTTTGGACCTGCTGTTCCTCCTGCCTGGCGTGTGCTTTCCTCTGTTCTCCACCTGGGGACCCCCCACTTTGTTCATGCCTGGAGGCCACTGTCACCCCACCTCCTTCAGGGCACCTCCCTGACCCCTGGCACTGGTAAGGGTGCCCTGAGCTTGTCAGTGGGATGGATGGTTGGTCTTCAGTTTGTGGGGAGCAGGAGCCGGTCTCTCATGATGCTGATAAGGGTGGGTATTTATTGAGCATGTACTGTGTACCAGTTCCATGATGGGGGCTTTTTGTTGAGCACCTTATCTTGGTCTTCCTAACACCCTGTGACCACCAGCAACAGAGGCCTACATGTGCAAAGCCCATGTTCTGCAGTGAGAAGGTGTCTGAGGGGATTTTTTTTTTTTTTGGAGACAGAGTGTTTCTCAGTCACCCAGGCTGGAGTGCAGTGGCACCATGTCGGCTTACTACAACCTCTGCCTCCTGGGTTCAAGCGATTCTTCTGCCTCAGCCTCCTGAGTAGCTGGGACTACAAGCACATGCCATTATGTGCAGCTGGCTTTTTGTATTTTTAGTAGAGATGGGGTTTCACCATGTTGGCCAGGCTGGTCTCGAACTCCTGACCTCAAGTGATCCTCCTGCCTCAGCCTCCCAAAGTTCTGGGATTACAGGCATAAGCCACCATGCCTGGCCAGCTGAGGGGATGTGAACCCAGCCCGACTCCTCCAGCCCTGTCTTTTCCCCTAGAACCACATAACCCACCTCCAGCTCACGCCTTCCTCCTGCATTCACCAGATCTTCATCTGGTAAGGCTGCTAGTAATGCCTTCTGGCTGCTCTCTTCCCCCACCAGGAACCCTAGGAAAGGAGAACTTGTCTGTCCAGTTCATCATCGCAGCCCACCCGGGGTCTGACACAGAGAAGGACCCAATAAGTCCAGGTTAAGTCAGCAGCTCTCAGGGTGTGGGTCAGTGGCCCCTGGAAGTCCCGAGATCTTTACCTTGGGGTTTGCAAGATGAAATTACTTTCATAACAATACTAAGCTGCTACTTGCCCTTTTTACTCATATTCTCTCACAAACGCATGGTGGAATTTTCCAGAAGCTATCCAAGGTGTGATGACATCATCATTCCTATGGCTAATGGAGTATGTGTTTGTGTATCCTTGTGCTTTAAACATTTCTCAGTTTTAATGTTGAATACGATGACTGTGGATTGCCGTGACCTACCCGGACAAAGCCATTCAGGGTCCTCTGTCATTTTTAAGCACATAAAAGGGTCCTGAGACAAAAGTTTTGAGAGCTGCTATGTTCAATGAATAAATGAATGAGTTGGATGAAGGAAAGAGTGAATGGAGTGTGTGAGCCAAGGCATTTGGACCCGGCTTATCTTTCAGGGATGGTGGTCAGGGTGGCGGAAGATGGATTTGAGGGAGGGAAGAGTGACTCAGGAGTCAGGAGAGAGGGGGACGTGGAATTACTCAAATCCCACCTGCCTGACCGCACCCCATAGTCCTGATCATTCCCTCCAAATACCCTCTGATCTGGCACAAGCGTCCCTGGCACAGCCGCCGGCTGACTGTTCCAAGGTGTTTTCTATAGCAAAACAATTTGAAATAATTAGAACTTTACAAAATGTCTTTAAACACGCTGGTAATGGGCATAAGAAAACACTTGTGAAGTGTAATCAGTTATTAGCAGCTGATCAATTATCCTCATGGATAGCTGTTGGGGGGGAGACGAGAAGCAATAATAAGCCCCTTGATTAACTAATTTGAATATCTTTGGGGAACAAATTCCGAAATTTCTTTCTATTTTCTCCCCCGCTATTGTAATTGTAACGCCGGCCGCACATCTGCTGGATAAAGACGGATGGAAATGGTAATGAGTGTTCTGCTGTGAACAGGCCTCTTGTTTGGGATCCAGGAACGAAGGCACTGAAGGTGTTGGGGAGTGTGGGGACTGCCAGCCGGGCCTGGGGACCTCGCGCTGGCTGGAATGGGCAGCCCTGCCATGGGCTTGGCCTCTGCCTCCTGATAAGATGTCAAGGTCCAGGAAGCCAGCTGCTGTGGGCAGAGGGCATGGGTGAACAGGTGCCCCTCTGGGAAACAGTACAGATTCTCCTGAAGACCCCCTAGGGCCGGCTGGGACGGGGACAGTCCCAGCATGGAGCAGACAGTGAAGGAAACCAACATTCCGGATGTCACTCTCAGCCTCCGGCTCCCCCGAAATCTTGCTGGGTGATGGGTTTACAAAAGGCAGGGGTGACTCAGCTGGACAGCATTAAGGACCCCCACATCCCTGCGGGTGTTTGATCTCACAGGACGCCATGAACATCTCACACTGGTGGCCACCTGGCTTGCAATCACCTTGCAGCTACAGCGAGTCTCTAGGTCCAGACTCCTTGGCTTGAATCCAGCTCTGCCCCCTCAGCTGTGTGACCTTAGGCAAGTGACTTAACCTCTCTGTGCCTCCGCAGTGCTCATCCGTAAAAAAGGAAACATCAGGATGTGCTAACATTTCCCATGGCACCCGCCTCCCGGGGTTCTTGTAGCACAGGGCCACGCATGTGATAAGCACAAAATAAATGGAAGCCGTCATTGTTATTATTTCCATCCTGCATAATTAACAAGCTAGACCCGAGTTTGCAAACTGGCAGGCCAGGGTCCAAGTCCCCAGTAAATCTGTTTTGTTTGGCACGAACTGCATTGTTAAAATTTTTGTCTGAACTTGTTGCCAGTGATTACAGTTCAAGAGATTTTCACATCAAAAATCTGGACTGGGGGCCTTTCTGGAGAACTAGACCCCCAACCCTGTGGAGCTCACAGTTCCATGCGGCACCAATTGGCCAGAGCCGAGCATTGCAGCCTCCTGTAGTAGGGGCACTGGTCTTTCCTTTGCCAAGGCCCCACCCCACCCAGTCACTCCAGGGCATCCCTGCTGGGTTCCTGCCCTGACCTATAAGCCCCAGGAGGTCAGCTGGGAACAGGTCACCTCGGTCCCTGATATGTACCCAGTGCCTGTCACACAGCAGGTGCTTAAAGCATATTTGAATGAGCGTGTGTTCAGATGAGAGGCTCATTTAATGAGGAGATCCACTTCGTGAGGTCCCCCAGAGCCTGGGTAGTCTTGCCTGAGCCAGGCAGCAAACTCCAGTCTTGGTTGTGTCTATCTGGGGACCCCCAGCCATCCAGCTCCTGTAGCACCCAGTGGCCATCAGCAGAAAATCCTGCTCTCTGTGCACTCCCGTCTCCCTCTGTCCTCTCCTCCCCACCCCTATGGGAGATGTTCTGGAGACCCACATGCAGGGGTGTCAAACTCCCATCCCTTAAGCAGCAGATCTGAGGCCCAAAGTATGCCGGAGAAGCCACCAACAGCCCCGCGGCCAGCCAGCACCTGCAGTCACTGGTCCACGTTCATCTCATTCAGACAAGGCCTTTTCTGTATTTTGTTAGAAGACGTTCAAAAAGGAGCATGCAAAAACACTTTTAAAATCCCTCCCTCCCTTTCCTGCCCAACGCACCTTGTTTTCCCTCCCCTGACTGTTCCATCGCTTAAAAATGGCTTAACCATTTTGGGTTATTTTTAGAAAAATGCTGGTATGTTGGCTGACAACCTATATTCTAAGTTTCAACCTGATATGGAAAAGACAGAGTTTATAAACCCCTAGAGGAAAAAAAAGGAAACATGAAACATTGCTTTATAATAGAGATCATCTGAAACTGACCCCATGGGTCCTGGCCAGCAGGGCGTCCCTGGGCACCAGCCTCCAGTGTGAGATTTCAAGGGCACAGAATGAAATTGGTTCTTGCAAGCTCCTGCCAACATCGCTGGGAGAACTGGGTAGAGCATCCTGTGGACTTACAAACATGGGTTGGAACCCTGGTTCTACCTCACTCTGGCCTTAAGCTGGGGAAGCACCTTCTCTGAGCCCTTGGGTCTGTCATCTGGGACATGGGGATACTGGTAATCACCGTAGATAAAACAGTGGACACAGAGCCCAAAGCCAAGGACTTGTCTGTAATACTGTTATAATCTTGATGGTCCAATGCAAAGACAAAGCTCTCGAAAGAAAGCCAGCACACGCCTTGTGAATATGAGCGGCTGCTATGCCTAGGCTTCCCCTGCTTCCTGATAACTTTGAGTTTTTTCCAGCAGCTTTATTGAGATATAATTGACATGCTGTGAAATTCACCTCTTATACATGTACCACACAATCAGTTTAGTATATATACGGAATTGTACGACCATCACCACATCCAGTTTTAGAACATTTCTGTCACCCTAAAAAAGGTCTTTTGGGTTCATTTCCAGTCGCTTGTCTGATCCCACTCCGAGCCCCGGAAAACCACAAATCTGTTTGCTGTGTCCATAGATTTGCCTTTTCTGGTCATTTCATATAAATGGGATTGTACAATCTGTGGTCTTTGTAACAGCTTCTTGCATTAGGTGTAATGTTTCCAAGGTTGGCCTATGTTATAACGTGCATGAATATTTTGTTCTTTTGATTGCTAAATAATATTCCATTGTATGGATAGACCACGTTTTATCCATTCATCGCTTGATGGGCACGTGGGCTGTTTGTACTTTTTGGCTGTTGCGAATAGCCCTGCTGTGAAAGTTTACATGCAGAACTTTGAACATACGTTCTCAATTCTCTTGGGTAGAGGAGTAGAATTGCTGCATCATCAGACAGATTTTTGTCTGACTTATTAAGAAACTGCAAAACTGCTTTTCCAAAGTGGCTGTACCATGTTGCATTTCCACAAGCAGTATCTAGGCTTAGTATTGTCTTCGTTGAGATTTCAGGGTGCGTTTTTGGTCCCTGGTTTTTTGGTTTGGTTGGTTGTTTTTTTGTTCTTGAGATGGAGTCTCGCTCTGTTGCCCAGGCTGCAGTGCAGTGGCACGACCTCAGCTCACTGCAACCTCTGCCTCCCAGGTTCGAGCGATTCTCCTGCTTCAGCCTCCTGAGTAGCTAAGACTACAGGTGCACACCGCCACGCCCAGCTAATTTTTGTATTTTTAGTAGAGACGGGGTTTCACCACATTGGTTAGGCCAATCTTGAACTCCTGACCTCGTGATACACCCGCCTCAGCGTCCAAAATTGCTGGGTTTACAGGCATGAGCCACCATGCCCAGCCTGGTCCCTGGTTTCAGTCAGGGTGTGGGCTGGGAATTCTGGGAGCCATTGGAGCTTGAAGAAATGAATGGCAGGTGGGGGGCATAGAACAAAATCACACATCCTTAGATATTCTCAAACAGCACCGTCCCGTAGAACCTGTAGATGATATATATCTGAACCATCCTGTACAGGAGCGCTCCCCACTGTGGTTATTGAGCACCTGAACTATGGCTTGTGCAACTGAGAACCTGAATTTGTGATTGCATTTCATTTCAATCAACGTACAGGTACTAAATTTCAATAACTAAGGGAGGCTGGTGGCTACCATATTCGACAGCGCGGTTCTAGGAGTTGAGGATCACTGCTGGTATGTTCTGGGTCTTTGAAGAATGTTTCAGAGGATTGAGCAGAGTTCAAACCTTTTAATCATAGGTAGCCAGAACAGGTGTGGGGCTCGGGCTAGGGGCTGCATGTGCAGGAATATTGTGTCTAGATGGTGCTCAGTGACTCAGAGAGAAGAGGGGATTTAGATTGGGGTATCTTGTACAGTCGCTAGAAGAATGTGGATGGGCTCTGGAGCTAGGAGGACCCAGGTTCAAATCCTAGCTCTGTTGCTTCCCAAGCCTGAGACCTGGGGCAACTGACCTATTCCCCCTAAGCCTCAGTTTTCTCATCTGCAAAGTGGAAGTACTTATATCTCTCTCGAAGGACTGCTGTAAGGCTCAGAGAATAATTCCTCTAAATGCCCTAGCTCAGTGCCCGCCACTTAGTCAGTGTGGGAAAGGATCAGCTTCTGTTACTGTCATCTTTATTGTTGGTGCTATTCTGCCTGGTCCCCAGGACAGGATAAATGCCATGTCAGCCCAGAATCCCACCGCCTCATCCGTGAAATCTGAGATGTTAGACTGTCAGCAGCACATAGGCAGGGACTTTGCAGTGGCCACTGTTAGATCTCCAGTGCCTGGAACAGTGCCTGGCACAGAAGGGATGCTCCTTACATGTTTGTTGAATGAATAAATGGGTGCATGCTACTGGCTTGTTACCAAGCAGCATGTAGGCATCTTGAGGGTTCCTGGAGAGAACAAAACCCTCCTTCAGAAGTGTGGTTTGAAAAATAGCACTGGGTTCAATGCCAGCTGTGGCCTGTCTTGTGTGAGGGCAGAGATAGCTTCCCTGTCCTTAAATGGCTTCATCCAGCTGGAGCGTGGCTGTGATTCAGGCCAGTCTAAGGTCACCCAAAGCAGGTGCAGAATGGGTGAGGCTCAACCAGGTCAGATTCACCTGCCACCAGCAGGGAGCACAGGTGAGGTTCACACAGTTAAATAATACAGCTCCAAAATGTGCATGGGTTTGTATTCAGGTAATTCTCCCAGGCCCTAAAACATCAGGATGTGCTAACATTTCCACAGCAGCACCCCCACTCAAGCCTGCCTGGGGGAACCCAGTGGTTTCATCCTATCCGTCCTGAATTTTCTGCTGCCCTCACTTTTTCCTTCCCTCTGCTGCTCATCTTGATCCCTCCTTCCCACTCCTGGGCCCTAAAGTGGGATATTTCCATTCTTCCAGAATTGTAAATTTTGTTTTATTTATGTGAAACATTCTGTAGTTATCAAAATCTTTTCATACTCATTATTGTCATTCAGTGGGCAGAGAAACTCAGTGAGTGAATATTCATTTAAAAATTGTCTATTAAGGCCGGGTGCGGTGGTTCATGCCTATAATCCCAGCACTTTGGGAGGCCAAGGTGAATGGATCACTTGAGCTCAGGAGTTTGAGACCAGCCTGGCTAACATGGCAAAACCCTGTCTCTAATATGATACAAAAATTAGCCAGGCGTGGTGGCGAGCACAGAGAATATCTTGAACCTGGGAAGTGGAGGTTGCAGTGAGCCAAAATCATGCCACTGCACTCCAGCCTGGGGGACAGAGCAAGACCCTGTCTTAAAAAAAGAGTATATTGGGCTTAGACCAGGCACTGGCCTAGATGCTGGGGCTGCGGAGATGAACAAAACAAATAGGAGTGCCTGCCCTACTGGAGCTTCAGCCCTAGGAAGGAGGCTGGCAGTTAAATATGCAGATAACTGTATCTTTGCAAATGATGATGAATGCTCTGTGGAAAAGAAGGAAGGAGAAAGTGGGCCTGCTTTAGAGGAGGGGGTGCCAGTGGGGCCAGGGAGGTCCCCGCTGAGAAGGTGGCAACGTTGTGCTGCTGGGGAGGGACTGCACGTGGGGCGGTGGGGGGAGCGTACTGCGTGTGCAAATGCCCTGAGGTGGAAAAGAGGCTGGCTTGTTGGAGGCCCGGGGCAGCGGGTATAGCTGGAGTGTGTAGAGTTGGGAGGGAGGGTGCCCCCTAAGGCTGGAGCCTATAGGAAGCCATGCTCAGTGGCCTGACCCTGTAGGCCCAGCGAAACGTCTGATTTCAATCTAAGACCATGGCAAAAATCATGAACCAGTTTCAAGCCAAGGACAGAGAAGAGCTGATTCACGTTTTGAGCGACTCACTCCATCCGCCATGTGGAAAATGCAGGCGGGGTGGGTGCGGAGAGAGAAGGGAGGAGGCCTCGGGAATAATCCAGCAGGGGATGCTGGCAGCTTGGACAAAGGCGGCAGTGGGGGTGGGTATTATTTCTGGATGTTGGCGGGATTGAGGAGACGTAGCTGGGATTCGTTCAACATCACTGTTATTCCTGTGGTACAAGTGAGGACACGGAAGCTCGGAGAGGCACCCTGACTTGCCCTGGGGTTAGAGCTAGCAAGAGCAGCAGGCAGGGCTCAAACTCAGGCCTTCCTGGTGCTGGAACCTGCCTCTGCCCTGCAGTCCTACCTCTGGCATCTCTCTAGCTGAAATGATGCCCACACACATTATCCCCATTGCGCAGGTTAGGAAACAGACTCAGGCGTTAGTATTTCCCGACTGGAGAGCACCAAAGGCAGGATTTGAACCCAGCCCACACTCCTACGCTGGGAATGGGAGTGCCCTGCGTCCTGGGTCTCTTTAGGCTTTGCAGAAAGAAAGGGAATGAGATGGGCAGAGAGAAGGTCAAGGATCCACAGGCCCTGGTCTAGGGCAGGCCGGTCCCTTGGGCTCAAGTTTTCTTAGTAAATAGAGTGAGAACTCAACTCTGCATAGACGTCTGTGTGCATCTGTGTATGTGTGTGTCTCCTTGTGAACCTGTCTGTCCATACCACGTGTCTCTATGTGTCCCTCTGTGTATCTATGTTTGTGTGTTTCTATGTATTCGTGTCTTACATATATGGATCTCTGTGTGTCTGTGTCTGGGTGCATTTGTGTATCCATGTGTAATGTCTCGTGTGTCTGTGTGTCTGTCTACACTCACAGAGAAAAAAGCCTGCAGGAAGGCTGGGTTCTACAGCAGTCTGTTTGCGTGCTGCATGCTACCCTGATCTTCAGTTCTTCACAGATGAACGTGCATTACTGTACTGTTGGAATCGGAGGGGAGGTGAACAGGGATAAAAGTCTCTTCGTGTTGCGGGGGAGAGAGCATTTGGAGAGAAAGGGCTTGCCTGTGTTGTTTTGGGAAATGGCTTTTTATGGTTTGGAGAGAGGAGGGGACACCCCCTCTTGCAGCGAGGATCCAAGCCCTGTCTTTGAACCCTCCCACAGTTGGGTCTGCACCCAGCCTGTTTGCCGTCCCTGGCCATGCCTTTATTTACAGGGAAGGTAGCTGGGGGTCTCGGGTGCAGCTTCAGGTAATTAAAGTCAGCTGGATAGGAATTTCACATTCATGTTGCTAATAAGCACTTTAATAAAATGTAGAAAGATAAAAAGGGATTTTTTTTTTTAGGTTGTGTTTTTCTTTCCCTCCCTCCCCCATGCTTTCCTTTCTAGAAGTGGCAAGAACTGTGTCTCAGGAACCCGTACAGCTTGATGTGAAATACACCCTGGACAGGGAACAGCTACTTGGACGCCGTTTATGGAGTGCTGGGGGGAGGCTGGGACAGGGGCTTCTGTCAAGGGGTCATCTGGGAAGCAGGAGCCTCATGGCAGACTCTCAGGTGACCCTACCCGGCCAGCCTCCGTTCAATCCAGGCCTCCTTCCTGGAAGTGTCGTCACTTGGGTCAGTGTCTTCTAACCCCCAAAGAATAGCCATGATGTATGTATAGGATGCAGCCAAATTTGGGGTGTCCCCAGGGGTCAGGAACTCTAGCAGAATTGGGGGAGGGTAGGAACATTTAGTTTGACCTTCCTCTTTATCAGCCCTACAAAATTTTTTTCTCTATAAATGCTTCTGTCTTCATGCTTACAAATTAGACTCCTCAGGGGCACTTATATTAGCAGTGATGCTTCCCATTTGTTTAGGAAGAAACTGCATCTATGGGTTTCTGCTGGGCCTCTCCGTAAACCCTCAAGGCATCCTTGCTCTCATTTAAACAATGCTGGGCCAGGGGGAGGCCAGGCACTCAGCAAAGTCCACAGCAGACAGGGACAAGCCTGTGTAGCCCCTGGGCTACAATGGCTTGTGACCACCCCTGCCGCCCCTGGTGCGGGGGCCTCCCCTCTCAATCTCACCTTCAGCCTCCCTGGCCTGGGCTCCCAGTTGCCGGGAGGCATTGGCTCCTTGCCAGTCCCTGAAATCCATCACTGCCCTCTCCTGCCTAATGCCCCCACCCACCTTCCCCTCCACTGGTAGCAGGGGACGGTGTGTCTGCTCTGCCAGCCTCTAGGCCATCTCTTGCCTGCACGGTTCCCTGCAGCTGCCTCTGCTCAGCCATCTTCTCTGACTCCCAATCGCTTCTTGCCTTGGTCCCACAACTTTCCAACCTAATCCCCACGAGGCCGTGTAAGATGCATCTGGATGGTCACCCACTCCCCAGCAGAGCCGGGTGTTCCAGCCCCACGCGTGCCCACGGCTCCCTCCTGCAGTGCCTTCCCCCACGCCCCACGTGCCCTCAGGGGCAGCTGTCTCCTGCTGTGCTTTTCTTGGGACAACACCTGCACATTTGTGTGACAGTCCTCCCCAGACTGAGTTCCACAGGCTCTTGGAACCCCACCCAGCATACCATAGGCACTTAATAAGTGCTTCCTTACCTGGATTGTGCACCTGGCACCTTCTCAGCCCTGCATACCAGAGAATTCTTCCAGAGTTTCCTGAGGTTCACACAGACCTTCCACCCCCAGATGCCCCCGACCTTGAAAAAGGCTCCTCCGAGGAATGAATTAGAGAAAAAATGTTGAAAGTGGCAGACTTCAAGAGGATGCAGTAGTTTGGAGAAGAGCGGAGCAGAGTTCAAAGCCCAGCTTTGCTTTCGCCTGATTGTGACCTGGGGGCAGTGACATGATCTTTCAGGAACTCATTTTCCCAGCTGCAAAAGGGGTTATTAGGAGACCTCCCAGAAGATGCGATGGGCCAAGGCGTTAACAGTGCCCTCATGCAGTAAGCGCTTGGCTCCTGTGATGTGAGTCATCGCCACTGTGGCCCCTAGCAAGAGCCTGGCTTGTAGCAGGTGCTCAGTAAACACTTGACGAATGAATGAGTGAATGATCATTTGATGGGATCCCCTTCCGCCACCCCCTGTTTTGCCAGTGGGAGGCACCGTCTGGCCGCTCACTCAGTTGGACCAGACATGTCAGCCCTAAGAGGGGCACAAGGGGTCCCTGGCTCCTCACCTGACACCTGTCAGAGTGGGGGATATTTTGTTTTCCTGGTGCCCACAAGGTTTTAAATTCCAAGAACTCCAGAATATAAATCAGCAATCAAGGGCAGGAGGAAGTGATCCGATGTGGCGCTGGTTTTCGGGGCTTGCCAGCGAGATAATTAGGCATTTGATTGGCATCCTCTCTCAAGGACAGCCACCTCCAGGTCCCGCCTGTGCAAGAGCAGGCTTGTTTTCCTGCCTGATGCTGGTGGCGGGGGACTGATGAGGGTGACGGGTGGGGTTGAGGACCCAGAGTTAGCCAGTTTTTCATCTGTTCGTTTGCTCATTTATTCATTCATTCAACAAGTATTGAGCACCTAGTATGTGCCAAGCATCGGGACACAGCAGTGACCCAAACAGACAAAATCCTTGTCCTTGTGGAGCTGACACTGGAGACGGCGGGAGGCGGGTAGGGGAAACAGCGATAAACAAATGGAGAAATGACTACATAAATGTGTCAACGACAAGGGCTCGAGAGAAGAATAAGCAGAGGGTGGCTGAGGTAGAGGGGAGGTACTTACTGTTTTCAGTAGGACAGAGGGACAGGCTTGGGAGAAGGTGGTGTAAGAGCTGAGCCCTTGAGTAGCTAGGAAAGGCCCATGTGGAATTCTGAAAAAAAAGTAGCACTTCAGAAAGAGGGAGCAGCCAGTGCAAAGGCCCCAAGGCAGAAATGTGCTTGGTGTGTTAAGGGCTGGGCGCTGTGGCTCACGCCTGTAATCTCAGCACTTTGAGATGCCAAGGTGGCTGGATCACTTGAGGTCAGCAGTTCGAGACCAGCCTGGCCAACACGGTGAAACCCCATCTCTACTGAAAATACAAAAATTAGGCAGCCATGGTGGTGCATGCCTGTAATCCCAGCTACTTGGGAGGCTGAGGCAAGAGAATCACTTGAACCCAGGAGGCGGAGGTTGCAGTGAGCCTAGGTCATGCCACTGCACTGCAGCCTGGGTGACAGAACAAGACTCTGTCTCAAAAACAAAAAGAATCAGTAAGGGCCAAGTGAGTTGGTACATTCCTGTAATCCCAGCACTTCAGGAGGCTGACGCAGGAAAATCGCTTGAGCCCAGGAGTTCACGACCAGCCTGGGCAACTTAGTGAGACCTTGTCCCTACTAAAAAAAGAAAGAAAGAAATTAGCTGCATGTGGTGGTGCACACCAACAGTCCCAGCTACTCAGAAGGCTGAGGTGGGAGGATTGCTTGAGCCCAGAAGGTTGAGGCTGCAGTGAGCTATGATTGCGCCACTGTACTGCAGCCTGGGAGACAGAGCAAGACCCTCCCTCAAAAAAAAAGAAAAAATCAGGAAGGACCCCATGTGCCAGGAGCAGATTGGGCCTGAGGGCGTAGAAGGAAATGAAGCCCAGCACGAATCAGTTGAACCCTTGACTCAGACTCACATGGGAGGTGTGGAAAGGTTTTGAGCAGAGGAGGGACAGGACGTGAGTTAGGTTTAACGGGATCCCTGTGGCTGCCAAGTGGGGAATGGGCTGTAGGAGGGTGAGGGTGGCAGTAGGGAGCCCGGCAAGGAGGCTCCTGTGGTCACCCAGGCAGGTGATGACAGTAGCCTGGCCCAGGATGGCCACAGCAGAGAGGATAAGAAATTATTAGATCAGGCTGACAAGATTTGCTGATTTACATCTGCCTGACACCCAGGGCAGGCAAAGCGGCTGCCGCCTCCCCACTTCTGGGGCCTCAGGGCTGGTGGCAGCCCCAGCCCAAGCGCCAGCCTTGGCCCAGAGCATCCAGCCCTTCCCAGGTACCTCCCACAGCCTGGAACCCCTGCAGTCCACTGGCCGCTCGTCCTGCTGGTCCCCAGAGAGAGGTGATGCCCTGATTGTGTTTGCGGCAGTGAGTCCTAGATGCAGAGAGGCCTCTGCGAGGCTGCCCAAGCTCACAGAGCTGGAAAGCAAGAAGGTCGGGACCTGAACCCAGTCTGCCTGCCAGATACTGGCTCTTGACCTGCCTCAAACTGTAAGCCAACCACTGCCTGGGCTTTCTGGAAGCCTGAGCTGTGGAAGCTGCCAGGAGGGCCCGATGTCCCACAGTTATAATTGCCTGTGTGCTTCCCATGGAACCGCATGCTCCATGTGAGCAGCACCTGAGTCTGTCTTGTCCCTTGTAGTTACATAAAAAGTAGTTATTGAGAGGATAGATGGACGGGTGGATGGACAGACAGACAGATGGACCAGGCCTGGTCGTCCTCCTGGTGTTCAGGCCACAGCAGACCTTGCAGAGACAGTTCGGGGAAAGGTTGCCCTCCAGGGAAACAACCCAGAGGAAGATGAGAAACTTACAGGTTCGGGTCCCCATGGTGACACTTCCTCGCCGTGTGATGTGGGGGAAGTGGCTTTGTCTCTGCAGGTACCGTGTATCAGATGACATCTGCATCCTAAGATTCTTCATTGACTCCCTCAACAGATGTTTCTAGAGAATCCACTGCACTCCAAACGCCACTGGGAGAGAGAAAGGAACTTTTGTAGTGCTGGTTGTTGTGGACCTAGTCGATAGCTCTCTATGGGGCAGTGATTATCCTGCTGTTCTTACTGCACTAGGAGTTTGCTAAGAAGTTGTTGGCAGTCCCTCGGCTCACACTTGGGTCTGAGGCTTGGTGCTCTGATCCGAATGTGAACCGTCCATCAACCTGGCCCAGCTGATGGAATGCAGGGAAGCCAGCTTGGCTGGGAACTGTTTCTTATAGGCACCACCCCTTGCCCTGGCCTCGGATAATTGGCCCAATACATCTTGGCATCTGAAATTTACATACGGCGCAGGGAGTGATGGATGGCTCTGGTAACCTGGGCTGTCTCCCAGCCACGGCTCAGTTATCTATCTCGGCAGGCTGCAGAGCCATCCATCTTGTCTTGTCTCCTCACTCGTGACAGGCTGGCGGGTGCCCTCCGACCCGGGTCATCCCCCAGCCCCCTCCCAGAGCTGGTCCTCTGAGGCCCCTCTGAAGGCGACACTCCCAACCTGCCCCACAGCAGATAGAACAAGTCCCTTTGCTCTGAACGTCCCCTGAAGCCCTCCTCAGTGTTTGCCAGGGACTCTGATAGCAAAATCCTGAAAAGCCCCATGGACCCAAGATGCAGAATGGGACATTTGACTCCCACAAAGTTGTCGCCCCATCCCCCTGCCACAAGGGGCTTCTCATACTTACTCCACTAATAGTCATTCCACAAATATTTATCAAATGCCCACTGTGCACCAGACATTGAACTAGCACCCCTAGAGACAGCTGTGAACAAGAGCTACGCCGTCCCCCACCCTTGAGGGACCGGATGCCATCAGCAATTGCCAACACTCTGAAGACCCTAAACGCCAAGCTGAGCACTTGATCTGCTTATAGTCTGGTTCTCAAGGGGTCCTTACAATAATCCTATGGACACAAATTCTTATCCCCGTTTTATAGACACAGAAATGGAGGTTGAGTCATCTGTCCAAGATCACAATGCTAGTGAGACATCAAAGCCAAGGTTTGAACCCAGGTCAGTGGTCTGTGAACCATGTCACTATTTCCCAGACAGACCAGGCTCTTTAGAGATCTCTGGCCTTGACACACAGCATTTGCTCATTCATTTGACCAACAAACATTTCTAGAATGCCTACTGTGTGTCAGGAACTGTTCTAGGCACTGAGGATATCTTGTTCTCATGGAGCTTTCATTTTAGCAAATAAGTAAAATACATAGTGTGTTTGGTAGCGATGCGTGTTAAGGAGAAGACTCAAGAACAGGAAGACAGGCTAAGTGTAGCTGGTGCACGCCTGTAATCCAAGCACTTTTGGAGGCTGAGGCAAAAGGATTGCTTGAGCCCAGGAGTTTGACGCAAGCCTGAGCAACATAACAAGACCCTGTCTTTACAAAAAATAAATTAGCTCTGTGTGGTGGTGCACACCCATGGTCCCAGCTACTTGGGAGGCTGAGGTGGGAGCATCCCTTGGGCATGGGAAGTTGAAGCTGCAATGACCCAGGATTGTGCCACTGCACTCCAGGCTGGACTGCAAAGCAAAATCCTGTCTCCAAAAAAAAAATAATAATAATAAGGGCTTTTACAACTTTCCCATTTCCTCTGCCTGGGTTGCTTGGCTGCAGCTTCTTCTTCTTCTTTTTTTTTTTTTTTTTTTTTTTTGAAACAGAGTCTTGCACTATTTCCCAGGCTCCAGGCTGGAGTGCAGTGGCATAATCTGGGCTCACTGCAACCTCTGCCTCCCAGGTTCAAGTAATTCTCCTGGTTCAGCCTCCCAAGTACCTGGGATTACAGGTTCCTGCCACCATGCCTGGCTAATTTTTTGTATGTTTAGTAGAGACAGAGTTTCACTATGATGGCCAGGCTGGTCTTGAACACCTGACCTTGTGATCCACCCGCCTCGGCCTCCCAAAGTGCTGAGATTACAGGCATGAGCCACCATGCCCGGTGCTTGGCTTCTTTATCTGACAAATTCTTCATTCTTCCAGACCCAGGTCAGATGTTTCTATCTTGGCAACTCTTTTCCCCAGTCACAGTAAGTCACCTTGCTCTCTGTGTTCCTGTCATACTATTTTTATACTTCTCATAGTGTATGTAGGCATACATAGTGTTAGAATGGCTCTGTCTGCCACACTGTACTGTGAACTCCTCAAGGACAGGGACTGTGCTGGTTGGTTTCTATATACCGGTACCTAGCACTGTGTCTGACACAGAATTGGGTCAGTGATTAGTTGGATGGATGATTGTATGGGGTTAGATAATGGATGGATGACTGCTTAAGTGATTGGGTACATGGGTGCTGGACAAGATCAGTTGGATGAACAGATGAATGGATGATCCTTTTCTAGATGATGAACTATTGGATAAATGGATGGTTGGGTGGGTGGGTAGATGTATAATTGGATGAATGGATAAAGGGATGGTTGCTTGGATGGGTAGACGTATGAGTGGATGAAAATGGATGGTTGGGTAGATAGATGTATGATTGGATGAATGCATAAATTGATGGTCGTTTGGTTGGGTAGATGTATGACTGGATGAATGGATAAATGGATGGTTAGTTGGGTAGATAGATGCATGATTGAATGGATGGATAAATGGATGGTGGTTGGGTAGTTGGATGGATGCTGGATAAAGGGCTTCCAGCCTGGTTAGCACTTCAGTGGTTACTGGCAGCCACTGCCCAAGTGGGGAACCACACTGTGATTTAATTACAGGTAGATTAAAGCGCTACCTCTCCTTTGCCTGCTCAGTTTCCACCCCACCCAAAGGCAATGCAAAAGACATGTTAGGATTGCACTCTTCTTCAGGCCTGCACTAAAGATAATGCCTCTGCATGATGGCCTTTGTCACCTTTCACCAGAATTACTTACACCCTAGCTTGTCTGCTTTGGTTTCTGAGCTCTTGGAGGATCCAGGCTGTATCTGGCTTATCATTGCCATCCCCCTTATCAAATGCCTAGCACATCAGAGACCATGAATGCGTTGATAGATGAGTGGACGGGTAGGTGAGTGGGTGGATAGATGAGGTCCATCATCATCTTCAATTGCATCTCCCTGTAGTAAGGTGAAAGCAGAGCTCGAGTTTGGATTTGGGGGTTTAGTGACTGTATTGGAAGTCATAATCACTGCTCATCTTGGTTTTTGAAACCTGACTTGGAATCTCATATACATATCCTTACTAGAGATAATGTACATAAGGTGCATAGTGCACTTAATATTAGTATATATGTAATAATAGACACTCAAGAAATGCTAACTCTGAGCTATTGTTTCCTGTAAGGAATTTCTGTGTAAGGTTTCATTTGACAAAAAAGTTCTAGGGTTTTTAAAAAAAGTTCCAGAGCTTAAAAAGTTCTAAGGCTTAAAAAAATCTGGCGACAAATATCAGAAAGAGTTAACAGGGGCACAAAGCAGACACCTAACTTGAGGAGTGTCTGGGAAGCCTTTCCGGAAGAGGAGACATTTAAGCTGAGACGCAAAGAGATGAGTAAGATCAACCACAAAGACAAAATGAGGTCATCCAAGCTGAGGGAAAGATGACCGTGGAACGATGGAGTCAGAAGGTTCTGGTGGAGTTGAAAGGTTCTGGTGTATATTGGGTTTCTGCACAAAATTTGGCCTGGCTGGGAAGGAAACAAGGAGAGGCGGAAATGGGAGGGACCCAGGGACACCCAGGAGTGAGGAGATTGCCCTAATGCGGGTTTGAAGCCAGGAGGGACATATTGAGGAAGAGATTGTTTTTCTTCATGGAATCTCTTTAAAACCTAGGAACACCTGAGGTCCTCAATTCCTTAAATCCAGCTCCCAACAATCACATTTTAGGAGGTTTCTTCTTGGCGTTGACCTTAGGGGGACATGTCTGAGCGTGAGGTGTCCTTGGAGCTGAGAAGAATGTGGGCACAGGTAGGTGGGATCTCAGGTGTGTCTTAATATGTGTTCCCCTCATAAGAATGCAGATTCTAGCCCAAGGCTCTTTATATAGCTGACATTTTGGAATCAGTGTGAAATTTCTTTAAAAACTAAGTGTTCTTGGCTGGGCATGGTGGCTCACGCCTCTAGTCCCAGCACTTTGGGAGGCTGAGGCAGGCAGATCACAAGGTCAGGAGTTCGAGACCAGTCTGGCCATCATAGTGAAACCCCGTCTCTACTGAAAATAAAAAATTAGCCAGGTGTGGTGGTGCATGCCTGTAATCCCAGCTACTCGGGAGGCTGAGGCAGGAGAATCGGGTGAACCCGGGAGGTGGAGGTTGCAATGAGCCGAGATCACACCGTTGCACTCCAGCCCAGGCTACAATGCAAGACTGTCTCAAAAACAAAAATCTAAGTGTTCTTGTAAGAGTCCCAGCGCCTCCTGGTTAGGGAAACCCAGACAAATTGAGAATGCTAGACTTGCCTCCCCACAGATAATCAACCGTTTTCCTGTCCTAGCAAAGACCCACCCTCCCCTCTGAGAAAATCCAACCTCTTAACCACGTGTGATGTGGGTGGGTAACCAAAACTATCTGTGCCTCCATTTTCTTTAAAATGGGAGACTCAGGTATGATTCATGTTCGTTGAAATGTGGGACACATATCCACTGATGGGACTTGAAATTGTAAGCATTCTGTAGAGCTGGTCTTAGAAGGGATTGATGGCCCGGCACGGTGGCTCACACCTGTAATCCCAGCACTTTGGGAGTCCGAGGCGGGTGGATCACATGAGGTCGGGAGTTCAAGACCAGCCTTACCAACATGGAGAAACCCTGTCTCTACTAAAAATACAAAATTAGCCAGACGTAGTGGTGCATGCCTGTAATCCCAACTACTTGAGAGACTGAAGCAGGAGAACTACTTGAACTCGGGAGGCGGAGGTTGTGGTGAGCTAAGATCGCGCCATTGCACTCCAGCCTGGGCAACAATGAGCAAAACCCTGTCTCAAAGAAAAAAAAAACAGAAGGGATTGACTTGGGTTCTAAGGAACAGTTCTCATCCCTTCCACCCTTCTTCATTCCAACAGGCAGAAACCCTCTGTTGGGGACTGCATTACCTTTAACACCCCTCCAGCACTTGCTAACCATTTATAACAAACACAGGCAGCAATGATTTGTTTTCGGTTATGCTTTTGTTTTAATGGCTACCATCTGTTTATGGTTCGGGATTCTCTAGTGACAAGAAAGTGTCCTTTTCAAATGCACTTATTTAGTTTTAAAAAAAGGGAAGGAGTCGTTAGGTAAAAGTCAGGAATAGGAAAAATGTGTCTATGTTGCCAGGGTTCAAATCATGGTTACTTTTGGTGGGTACTGACAAGGAGAGTGTACTAGGGAGTTCTTAGAGGCACTAGGAACATGAACGTTCTACATCTTGAACTGGGTTCCTCAGGTGTAAACCACACTAAGCTTTTGCTTGAGCCCATTAGTTTGAGACCAGCCTGGGCAATATAGTGAGACCCCATCTCTACAAAAAATAAAAACTAATCAGGCATGGTATCACAGGCCTGTAGTCTCAACTACCCAGGTCGCTGTGGGAGGGTCACCTGAGCCTGGGAGTCCGAGGCTGCAGTGAGCTGTGATTATGCCACTGCAGTCCAGCCTGGGCAACACAGCAAGACCCTATCTAAAATATATATATATATATATATATATTTTAATTCACTAAGCTTAACATTGAATTATGAAACTTAAAGTGATGCATATCTCTAAAAGATAACCATAAGAGTCCATTTGAAGATAAATATTAAGTGATCATATTTTAGATGCTATATCAATATGTCAAAATTCACACAGAGGGACCTGAGTGGTCAAAGTTTGGACAGCAGTGACCTGAGCAACCTTGAAGATTCCTTCTAGCTCATATGTTCTGAGTGTCTTGAAGGACTAAGTCCCAAGACTGTCCACACCGATGGCAAACCCTCCCGGAGATAGGGGCTCTCGCTGGGCAGTGGGCACTCTCAGGGGGTGCTGCAGTTCCCATCAGAAGAGCCTCTTCCTCCAAGCCCCCGACTTCTCCAGCGCCGGATCCCGGGTGCCAGCTCAGCCCCGGCCTCCTTTCTCTCTGCACATTGGCCTGAGCCTCAGCTGCATCTATCATCTGCTTCAGGCTCATTAAAATTATTTCTTTTTAGTTGCAAATGGGCTGTTTATGATGATCATTATTTGAATGGTCTGCGCCGGGCTCCGGGCTGTCTGTCTGCTGCTGATGGCCAGTTAATCAGATGAGTCTCCTCCCTGCCTGGGCCTGGCCCAAAGTCTGGGGCTGTGTTAATCATGGCTCCCCCAGGGCTGGGGGGCTGGGGACTGGGGGCTGGGGGGCTGGGGGCTGGGGACTGGGGGCGGCCGGCAAGGGCCGGGTAGGAGAAGATCCTGACTTCGTTTGATTATCAAAGCTGTATGTGTGGTGGTTCAGACATGCTTTCTAAAACTCAACTTTAGACCAGACCTGGTTTACGTTTGTGATAGAATTTTTTTCCATTCCTTCAAAATAAATATGGTGCCATCGGCTTCTTAATTTTAGCTGTGTGTATTATGAAAGACCCGTGCCGTTGCTGCCATTGGCCCTCTTGCTTTGCTGATATTCAAATATCCTTTCTTTTAGGGTGGGATGAAGTGGTTTTTAATGTCTTTGCTTGATACAGTAACATTTGGAAATACTCTAGCAGTCTTCCTTTCTTTTTAAAGCAGAATTTTTACTGACCTGTGAAATCTAAAATACAGGGAATCATTGATCTGGTGGGGCGTTCTCTGAGCTCTCAGTTTATCTAAATATAAGATTAATATCAGCCAAGGCCAGGCACGGTGGCTCAATGCCAGATGTGTCTGGGAGACCACAGCAGGTGGATTGCTTGAGTCTAGGAGTTCGAGACCACCCTGGGCAACATAGTGAAACCCTATCTCTACCAAAAAAAAGAGAAAAAAGGTAAAAGTTAGCTGGGCATGGTGGCATATGCCTATAGTCACAGCTTCTAGGAAGGCTGAGGTGGAAAGATCTCTTGGGCCAGGAGGTCAAAGCTGCAGTGAGTTGTGATTGCACTACTGCACTCCAGCCTGGGTGACAGAGTGAGACCCTGTCTCAAAAAAAAAAAACCAATGTTTTTTGAACACTTGAAACTTTACACATCCATATCAATTAAAACAAGCTCCCTGAACACCCATCAGCTGATGAAGCAGCAGAGCAGAAGCCTGCTGAAGAGAAGGGCATTAAAAATTTGCCTTTATAATCCACCAAGGAGATAATCCACACCTCAGTTATTAGAATTGACTATGTATTTCCAAGTCCCTGCTTGAATCACCTTACAGACACATTAATGTGTTTATTCCATGAGATGATGTATGTTAGGAGCTTAGTGTAGTGCCTGGTACATGTAAGCGTTCCATAAATGGTAGTTAAGATTATTTACTATTATTATTATTGGTGTTAGTGTGTTTACCAGTGAACTGTGGCAAGAATTCAGGGTTGAAGGACAAGCATAGATTTAGGCAAAGCTGAGAAGAACATGGATGTCAGTGACTTCATCTGCTCCTCAAGGAAAGACATCAAGGGCTGGGCTTGTGGTGGGGTCAAGGTCGGGGGGGACTGACAATGTCCCCCTTCCTTTCCTGGCTCTGTTCTCTCTGCAGTGTGGACACAGCAGACATCCTGCCTGTCAGATTTACATCCACCAGCACCCTGGGAGGTGCAGGTGGAGGGAGTCAGGCATAATTGTCTGCGATGATACATCAGGTGGTTGGACTTATCCTGCTCTGCGATTTCCTTTCAGAACCTGGGCTGGATGTTTTTAATGAGGAGTCAAAGTCCAACCCCCACCAGGTATATTGGTTGCTGTGTTGTGGGAAGGCACTGTGTCCCTGCAATAAGAACACAGTGTCAGACACACAATAATCCAAGATGGAGAGATGTAAACCCACGTCCCAGTTCTGTTTGTCCTGCAGCAATGGAAAAATCACATCTTTGTCTTCAAGAGAGATGAGAAAAACTAGGAACTGGGAGCACGCTGCTGCAACTCAAATTGACCATAGCAATCCGGTTTTTTTCTCTCCTGCCAAGTGAGATTCTGTGCACCTGGCTGCGCCCACCAGTTGGGTTTTGTCTCCCTTTGTCGATTGCTGCAAACACTGATCTCGCCTGTCACTGGATATTTCGGTTGTGGTCAGTCGTAGTTTCTTTATTGGAAACTGTGATTAGTTTTAAGTGATGATAAACCAGAATTCTCCCTTTTTGCTCATAACACCTTGTTCCTCACCTGGCTTATTCCCACTGGGCTTTTAAACTGGAAGCCTCTGTGCACCTTCAAGCGGGAGTACCCTGTGCTTCTGCAAGAATTGGTTTCAGCACCTTGGAGAACACCTGTTCCCGCACCTCTTTCCCGCCCCGCACAGAGACTAGGTGTCTCTCTCTCTCTCTCTCTCTCTCTCATATGCTAGAGTGCAGTGGCACCATCACAGCTCACTGCAGCCTTGACCTCCTGAGCTCAAGCAATCCTCCCACCTCAGCCTCCCAAGTAGCCGGGACTATAGGTGCAGTGCCACCACGCCCAGCTATTGTTCTACTTTTTGTAGAGAAGTCTCGCTATGTTGCCCAGGCTAGTCTTGAACTCTGGGCCTCAAGTGATCCTCCCATCTTGACCTCCCAAAGTGCTGGGATTACAGGCATGAGCCACTGCACTTGGCCCTCACCTGTATTTCAAAGCTACTTTGATGCCGCCACCTTCTACCTTCTAGTCTCATAATTTTCCAAAGACGTTAGACATTTTTCCAGAAATAGAAGTTCCTTCCTGAATTTCTCCAAAGAAATTCATAGGCCAGGGAAACTCATCCCAGCTTGGGGTGCCAGGTTTATGGTGCTCTGGTGAGCTGCTATTGAGCAGGTTTACCAACTCTCAGACATGACATAAGACAGTTACCATGCATTTCGTCTCTTAGAGGGAAAAGGATTTGCAGTGGGTTAGTAGTACTTTTATTTCATTATCTAATGGCAAAAGTGTTTCATTGTGTGTGCAAGATGAATGTGTATTAGCGATGACAAATGGGGTCTTTCAACACAGTGCTGGGCCTCATCATACATATGTTAGATTAAAGAGTTCACCCTAGAAATACACTCCCGCATCTGCGTGTGTGTTTTTAATAAATCTGATTGCAGAAATTTATTGCATCACCGGATTTAGGAAATTATGGGGCTTGATTGCCACAAATATAATCGGGTGATATATACAGAAATGCTCCTCGAGTTATGGTCCAGAAAAAAAGCACATTTCGGATGGTGCAAGGAAGCAGCCAACCACGTAAACAGAGCATTTCTTGAATTATGCAAATGAAATCCATGACAACTCATGGTGAATTGTACTCCCCTTGTGAAACTGCCACCATTAAAGTGAAGAAAGCTTCGAGAGGGGTGATCAAATATACATGCACGACCAGCAGACATTGTCTGTGATGTGTGTGAGCCGGAGCATCCCCCCTTCCATCCCTCTCTCTTTTTCCCCTCGCTGGTGCATCCTGTAAAAACCTGGCCTGATACCTTCCTTGCATATAAACTGGCAAAGCGCCTTCCAATCCATTTCTTCTGAAGCCAGGAGTCTTCAATGAAATATTTCTTAGACTTGAAGTGAACCTTAAATGATTTACTGCGAGATACACAAAAGGTCAGCTTACTTCTTATTGGCACCTTCATTTTTCCAAAATCTACTGAAATTAAAAAGCCATCTATATCTTAAAAGGCGTATTTATGAACCTTTAAGTGTAAGTAAGTCATAGCTGGAGCCGTTCCCACCTCTGATATATGAAAGCTGTCGACAGCACTTTCTTCCACTATAATATGCCCATACAATATGCTGCACTTTACTATTTTGACATGGTTTGGAGATGTTTTCTGCAGTTACTGACAAGCTTATGCCATCACTCCTTTGGAAATTTAAGAGGTGGGCCAGGGGGTGGGGGGAAGAGATGGAAAAAAAAAAACCAACCAACTCCACCCAACTTTATAGAAGATTATTGATCTGGCCTGACTTCGATGAGTAAAAAAAGCTGTCCTGGATTTTTTTTCAGTTGCATCCCAGTTTTATAAATTATTTATTTGTGCCAGGAGTCAATATCCTGTCTTTTCTGAGCTTTGTGAGTTAAGAAAAGTTGTTCAGAATGCTGTTTTGTACAACGGTTAAAAAGAAAAAAAAATCTTTTTCTGTTCTCTCTCTTTTTTTTTATTGTTCCAGAAGGAGCTTAATTCCGTTGCTTCTGAGCTGTCTGCACGGCAGGAGGAGAGTGAACATTCTCATAAACATTTAATTGAACTCCGCCGGGAATTTAAGAAAAATGTACCTGAGGTATGGTATATTTGCTGTTATAGAATTAACTCAGTAGGAATGCAAATTTCTCTCCGCTCAAACTATATTTTGAAAACTGTAGATGTAAGTGACTAACAAGAAAAGAAGCTAATTAGCCACAAAGAAAAACGACAGCCCCCAACCTTACGGGGTTTCTTGACCTAGCAGTGCTCAGCGGTGCTCAGCGGTGCTGACTGAAGGGAGGGCGGGGCGTTTCTCTGTCAACGTCATTGTTTTTCGGGGGCGCTGTGAAACGTCCATTTTCCCCTACATTCATATCTAAGTCAAATGCCTGGCCTTGCTGGCAAAGACAGTGTGCCTTAGAGTTCTTGACTTGATTTTGTTTTCCCGTTGGTGTCTGAAGAAGGCAGTGTAAACTCTCTAACACCCTCTCGGGGCCTGCCGGCACGCATCACCTCTGAAACTCGCCTCCCACCCCCTGTGCGTGCACCCCATTCTTCCCCTTCACCGCCTCCCTTGCAATCCCAGCAACCACCTATGCCTTTTCTAGCAGCCATTGCAGGGGGTTTTGGGGGGGTGGACAAAGAATGACCAGCCTCCAGCAATGCAAGGGCCCCCCAAGGAACAGACGAGAACAGGCAAGTTTCTGTTCTTTACTGGGCCGAATGTGTGAATTCTTTCCTCTCCTCTCGCAGGCCCCCCTATTGCTTCTCAAATTACAAAACAAATGATGAGAATAAACACAAATAGGGAAAATAAAACCCTTTGACTCTATATGATAAGGATGTGGCACATGAGAGCTGTGACAGGGAACAGACGTCAGGGATCTCTGAGGCCAGATCTCCCCAAAGCCAACTGTGTTTCATTCTGGCCAGCAGAAGATCAGCATCCGCCTTACCTGCTCAGGTGTGCTGGAGGAAGGGGGGACAGAGTTTGCCATTCAGATGGGAGACCTTGATCACCAGTTACACTCTGCCTGTCTGATTCCAGGATTGGGAGCAGGGGGATCCTGTTGCCATCTCGCTGGTCAGGGAGGGGACCATGGGCAGATGAAGAAGAGGCAGACCCAGCCAGGAATCAGGCCACGTGAGCGCAGAGGGGAGAAGCCTCAAGGGCACCTCAGCCTCTTAGCTGCAGAATCCTCTCACACAAGTCGTAAATGTCTTTGGTTCTTCAAGGCAAGAGAAGGGACTAGGATCTAGCTAGAATCTGTCCATGGAACAAGTCTAGAAGGAAGAGAGTGTCTACATGGAGAAGGGGTGTGAATCTCAGGTCTGAAAGCCTCTCCCATATTGCGGCTTAAGAAAAGCCAAGCCAGGCCTTTGGTTTGACTCCAAGAGCCAAGAAGGCATCAGTGAAGCCGAGAACCCTTCCTTCGCCTTTTAGAACAGAGCTCAGCTTGGTCCAGAAACTAATTTTTCACCCCAGAATGAGGGTACCTTCGACTCTGCTTTGACTCCGGGAAGCAGAGCGGAATCAGCCCCACATCTTCACAGCCGCACCTGCCCTCTCCCTGGTCAGCTTAG
Organism: Cacajao melanocephalus; assembly: GCA_963573385.1. Classification (NCBI taxonomy): domain Eukaryota; kingdom Metazoa; phylum Chordata; class Mammalia; order Primates; family Pitheciidae; genus Cacajao; species Cacajao melanocephalus. Next base: position 20,520 of record CAUYLG010047799.1, on the reverse strand, counting down.
ACCCTCTGTCTCATCCTCCTTCTCCTAGCCCAACTGACTTTCTTCTGGGGCCATGTGGGAGTCCCCAGGTGATGAGGGAAATCCAGGCCATGTTTTAAGCCTCTGAGTTCAGCTTACATAATTTTAATACTGCATAATTATGCAATTATGTAATTAGGAGGAATAAGTTTCCATTCCTATTATAGTCGTGCCTCTGAAAATGCTCCTTTTTGGAGCCAGTCTCTCCTGATGGAGAAAGTCACGCCGAGGCTTTATTTAAGAGCTCCTCTGGCTGGTGCCCAGCTCACCTCCGGCTCATGCCTGTGCTCGGCATCCCCCAGCCATGAAGCAGACGAGGCGGCGTGCTTCTGGAAATGGGCAGCATTCGCATGAAGTCCCGCCAAACCTTTCCCTCCCAGAACGCTCAGATACCACCTCAGAGTGTGGGGTTGTGAAAAGAGCCCGCCTGGGGAGTCCGGTGACCTGGGTTCAGATTCTAGCTGCACCATTCATTCACTGTATGTCCTTGCTGGAGAGGTGGTTTCTGAGCGGCCTCATCAGGACTAATGTTTCCTAAACATGGATGAGAGGTCTCCCGCCAACACATTTGTATTTAGTCTGTAGAGTCTTTAGAGCTTTATGGTGAGTTGCCAATATTTAGCATCTCAGGTGATTTCACCTAAAAAATGGATTTCCGGTGTCTTTTGAGAATATTTGGTAGATTGTGCAACCCAGAGGTTCCGTGCTCCTGCTGCCATCGTCAGCTAGAGCGAGCATATCACCCCATCGGTGGGGCTTGCATCGTCCCAGCCTCCCTCGCAGCCGCGTCCTGCCTGGCCTGGTGGACATTTGACTTCACCACCTGTGACCCAGATTCTCAGAAGCGTCCTCCTCCACGGCTCAGCCTCGCACACATGGCCTTTAACGCTCAAGCCTACTAGGTTCACATTCACAGCCTGTGTCTCCCCTGATGGTCCCCGACATACATCGGTCTGTCAATCAGCAGCTTGGGAAAGCCCCAGGGATCCGGAATCAGGGGCAGAAGCAACACAATGTTATTTGCATAATGAAGGGGTTTATTCTTTACCTGCCCATAAGTCTTCTTCAGCCCATCTCTTCCTTTCCTGTGCTGTCTGGGGCACCCCCTCTCCACCCTGTCTAGCCCCTCAGTACCTCCCATGGGGATTACTGGTAACTGTGGCTGATTGTGATGGGGTAGTCACACCAGTGGATCTTGCAGGAAACTGGAGGATTAGGGTTGGAGTCTCGGGACACATGGTTCTTAAGGCTTCCCTCTTACAGGCCGGGAAGAAGAACACATGGGAGTTTGCCAGGCTAGCCCAAGTTGCTGAGAACCCCAGGTCACTTATGAAAGCCAGGAAATTAGGGTCTGGAAATAGGAGGGTCGGGGTGGCCGGGACAAACTTCTCCTCTGAAGATAACCCACATCCATAGAGTTCATCAAACATCTGCAGAGCCCGTATGGGGTAGAGACCCAGCCTAGACTGCAGAAACTACACGTTCTGGTGAGGCAGGAGAGTCAGGTACACAAGCGGCATTGCTAACATGCAAAAGGCAGTCTTTGCTGAAGGGGTGGCCACAGGTAGGGTTGCGGAGATCGTGCAACCTAAAAGAGGCAGCCCCGAGCAACACCTTGAAGGGCAGAAGGTTTTTAAGGAAGGACTTTCATATAGTGCTGAGCATGGAGAATTGGGGCTATCTCTCCAGTGCCACCCCACCCCAATGGGTGATCCAGGATGGACCCCCTATCTCACAAGATATTTTACATAAAAGGCCATTCTGTGATCAAATCCATTCAGGAAACACCGCCTCCTTTCTCTGTCATCTGGAAATTCCCAACATGCATTATACGAAAGACTCCAGAAAGTCCTACAGGAAAGAAACCCCTTGGACTTGACATTTCCCAGTGGGTGTGGCTTGGAACCCTTCTGTGTGTGTGTCCCTTGTGAAATCCAATGGAGTTCAGGCCCCAAGAGACATGCTTGGGAAATACTGAGCCAGGGACAGCAACGAGCTGTAAGCAGGGGCCACGGGGGCTTCCCACCTGGCACTGTAGTGAACTCTTCGCTGATCTCTTTTTCAGGAAATCAGAGAGATGGTGGCTCCTGTATTAAAAAGCTTCCAAGCCGAGGTAAGACCCAGGGCCCACAGCATGTCAGAAAAGCGCCCCCCTACCGGCTCCCCCTCCTGTCCCACCTAGAGTTGCCCAAGGGGGCCAGCAGCTTTAAGAAGCTTTGGAGAAGCTTCCCTGCCCCTACTACAAACTCTGGGCTCTTCCCTCTGGTGTCCCATCCCAACGGTGTGTAGTGATGAGACTTGGTTCTCTGTTCGGTTTGACGGAATTCAAGTGCGATCCCAAGAAATCTCCCTCTCCCCAGACTTTGCCCAATCTTACACTACACTGGCTCTGCTACATGTAAGCATCTGGGACTTTGGGCCATACACAGTGGCTCATGCCTGTAGTCCCAGCACTTTGGGAGGCTGAACTGGGAGGATCACTTGAGGCAATAGTTCAAGACTAGCCTAGGCAGCATAGAAAGACCCCTGTCTCTACAAAAAAATTAAAAATTAGCCAGGTATGGTGGTACGTGCCTATGGTCCCAGCTGCTCAGGAGGCTGAGGCAGGAGGATCACTTAAACCGAGCAAGTTGAGGCTGCAGTGAGCCGTGATCACACCACTGCACACCACCCTGGGTGACAGAGCGAGACCCCATCTCTAAAACAATAAAAAATAAAATTTTAAAAAGATGTATGACCTTAAACAAACCTACCTCACCTTCCAGGCTTGGTTTCCTATTTTTAAAATCAGAGGTTGGTACTAGATGACTTTGCCCTCTCTTGGCTTTCTTCTCTCCTTTGATTCTCTAAGGCAGCCTTGCAGATAAGTCCGCACAGTTAAGCCTGACCAGAAATTCTTTGCACCAGCCCACTCTTTGAGTATAAAAGTAGCATTGTCCGCATTCTTTCCTGCCAGCCCGCCGAGCCCTAGTTCCTTTGCTGTCCTCAGTAAATCATTTCTCTTGCTTTTTGGAAGCCCTGTGATCAGGGTGAACCTCCCCCATTTCTCCTCTTTGCTTGGCTTCATAACCAAGAGTCTGAGAATGTCCACTTTTCTGGCTGGCACAGGAGGCAGGTCAAGAAAAGGCTGGAATCACGTGGGTCCAGGGATTTCTAAAGCGTTTTATCTTGAGGGGGCTCTTCTCGGGCTTCCCTGGGCTCAGGCAGGACCCCGGAAGGATTGACTGCACTCGGAGCTCACCAGTGGGGATGCATTTTAAGTCTGTTTTCCACCAAGCGCCACATTACTTTAAATCTGTCTCTTTGGAACCACATAAGCACATAAGGCAATATTAAAGTAAACAATAACTGGATTTACACAAATGTCGCTGATTTCCATATTTTTCATCCTTTCATTTTATTACCGAGTTGACTGATGTGCTTATTTATTTATAGGGCCATCCGGTATTGATTCATTTGGTTGCGAGGTGCCTGGGCTGGGAAGAAAAAAAAACAGAAAGACCAATAATATTAGGAATGGGGTTTTCATGACTTTGTGTTACCAGAAAAAATAGAGGTTCCCATCTGCCAACTCCTAGTCCCAGGAGAGCCGCTCAGCAAACAAGCTCCCTCCGGCAGCTGATCCCTCTGCCCAATCCAAAGACAGGCATTGAGCTATTCGTAGAGAGCATCACTTTCCCAGCCGTTTCCTTGCCTGAGTTGGTGTGAACAGAGCTTCTGTTGGCCTCTTAAAGCCTCAGTTTTCCCTTTCTGTTAAATGGGAGTATAAAGACATTGACGAGTCTTTTCATGTTGTTTTGAGGATTAACTGAGATCTAATGCAGGGAAAGCGTTTAATGTAATGTCTGACACATGAAGAGCTGTTAGGGGGTGAAGAGCACAGACGCTGGAGCTAGCCTGAGTTGGAATCTCACCTCTCCCACTTACTAGCTGTGTGACCTGAGGTGAGTTACCTAACCTCTCTGTGCCTCCATTTCCTCATCTGTAAAATGGGATAGTAATTATACATATTTCAGGCCAGGCAGTGGCTCACACCTGTATCCCAGCACTTTGGGAGGCCGAGGCAGGCAGATCACTTCAGGTCAGGAGTTGGAGACCAACCTGGCCAACATGGTGAAACCCGGACTGTACTAAAAATACAAAAATTAGCCAGGTATGGTGGTGGACACCTGTAATTCCAGTTACTTGGGAGGCTGAGGCAGGAGAATCACTTGAACCCGGGAGGGGAGGTTATGGTGAGCCGAGATAGTGCCACTGCATTCCAGTCTGGGTGACAGAGCGAGACTCTGTCTAAAAAAAAAAAAATTTATACATATTTCACAGGGTGAGATTGAGAAAGAACAAAATTAACACTGATGAGGTGCTTAAAATACTGCCTCGCGTATGAGAAGTCTTGGATATTTTATTATTCCTATGAGCAGTGACCTCCGATACAGGTTTACTGAATCTCTAGTATGGCTGAGCTGCCATCTGCCACTTTCCTAACTAGGTATTGAAGGCTTTTTATCTCAAAGAAGGGTTTGGAGGGGGGCACTCCTGTAGGAAGTGGGCATGACTTATGTTATCTTTTCAGAAGAAGAAATGTGAGACTTGGGTGATGATCAGGAGAAGACCCAATTGCAGCATGGTAGAAAATACTTGCACGTCTGACTCAGGCCTGGTCAAAACCTCAGCTCTGCTCCTAAACCAGCTGTGTGGCCTCGGGGAAGTTCCTTAACCTCTCTGAACTTCAGCTTTCCTCCTCTGGCAAATGAGGCTAACAATAAGGATTCAGAGGCTGGGTACAGTGGCTTATACCTGTAATCCCAGCACTTTGGGACGCTAAGGTGGGAGGATTGCTTGGGGCCAGGAGTTCAAGACCAGCCTGGGCAATATAATGAGACCCCATCTCTACAAAGAAATTTTTTTAATTACCTGGGCATGGTGGCTCGTGCCTGTAGTCCCAGCTACTCAGGAGGCTGAGGTGGGAGGATCACTTGATCCCAGGAGTTGGAGGCTGCAGTGAGTTATGATTATTACCACTTCTTTCTAGCCTGGGCAACAGAGTGAGACCTAGTCTCTTAAAAAAAAAAGGAAACAGGATTCAAAAACTTCAGCAGCTTAGAGGCAGTCCCAGGTCCGGCACACAGTTGGTACTCAATAAATATTGGGACAGAGAAAGTCTTAGGCCAAAAGGAAAGACAAAGCAGAATTCTCATTTTCAAAGCCTATGTAGTGTGTTGAATAGACGCCACTTTAATAGCTGGGGACCTTAAAGAACTTTGTTAATTTTCTTAAGAGGGCTTTCCATCGTCCCTTTAATGTACCAAGATGACTACATTTGTCTGGAATTTTATTCCCGAAACTCCTGCTTTTCTCGTGATCTATTGACTAAGCCATCGTGGCCTCTGTGTCCCTCCTTGCACCTCAGGGGAGAGATGCCGCCAAAGGAAGGTGTTAATAAAAAGCATCTTCTTCATCCAGAAAGAGCTGCACATGCACAGGCTGTTTATAATCCAAATTTGATTTTCATTTTAATTTTTTTAATGAGGCCTCATCCTTTATGCCACTCTCCTCTCGCAATCCACCGGGCTCTGGGCTGGCGCTGCGATTCCCAAGTGGGTATTAATCACCTCCTGGAAATATTCCCTGGGGCAAACACCATCTCAAGTCACATAAGCTAGCCCATAAAACGCCTGGGCTGAATATCACACTCGTCATTCCTTCTTCCCCAGTGCGGACCTTTCCTTGAAATATACCATGTTCAGTTTCATGGTATATACCATGAAATATACCATGTTCAATGAAATATACTATGTTATTCCTGAATTTTGCTTCACTAGCCCTGGTGCATTCAAAATCTGGGCATACTTCTTATCTTTTTATATTATATATGTGCAGGTCTTTTCTTTCTTTGTGTGTGTGTGTGTGTGTGTGCGCGCACGTGCATGCACTCGCACCAGTAGGAGGGGGCGGATAGGAAGTGAATTTGCCCTGCTGTGAATCAAGGAAGCTTCTCTGTCTGCCTTGATTGCTTAAAGGACAGTTTTGATTTCTCCTGTTCAAGGAAACAAAGACAGCCGGAGAAGGTGGCTTAATGGAGACAGCTTGAAATGGCCAAAGTTTGAATATCCTTGCATACAGAGAAAAGAGCAAGACGAAAGCCTCGCTAATTATAAAAGTTGCTTTATGAAAGATAATTCAAAGCAATAATTTAGCAAACATAATCAAGTCGCACAGATGGGGTTGTTGATGGATGGATTGCAACATGCAATTAGCAGTTCTCGCAGTTACATATCATTAACCCTCCGAGCACAAAAATTATTTTCTCATTATTAGTTGAAAAGGTAAAATTAAGCTGACTAGACAGTAAAGGAACAAACTACAATTAATTACCTTCATTTATTACAGTCATTATTTTAAACTTATTTTTACTTGGAGGGAGACATGAAAACATCTAAATTAAAAGTTTTGTTATGCTAAATCAGAGGTGAAACTTTTCTGAAGAGCGTGTGCACTGGCCCAGCTTGAAAGACCGCAGGGCCACTGCTGGGAGATTTTCTTTTTCTCTGCTGCCTTTTTCTTCCACCATAAAGGAGAAGTGGCTTGTATGGTGGAGAACCTTTTGGGTTGGATCGGAACAGAGACATTCACCTGGTCCTGATGGAAATATAGCAGTTTGGGGACCAAGTGGGCTGACCTGGCCTCTGATGCCCAGAGGAGGTTAGACACCCAATGGTCTGGGCCCCACCCTAACACTGAATAAGGTAGGAGTCATGGGAAGCTTTAGAGCAGAGAAGGGACCAGCTCTAACTCAGGTTTTAACAGGATCCCTCTGGCCACTAATCGGATAACACAGGGGCCCTGGCTTCTCAGATGAAAGAGAAGGGAGACCTTATGCGACCTTGATGAGTGACTTTATGTCTCTGAGCCACTGTTTCCTCATCGGTAAATAGGATCAGCTCATAGGATTGCATGAGATTCAGTGACATTCTGTGTGTCAAGTGGCCACTGAGTCACCTGTTCTCAACATGGTGGGCGTGTATGGTTGTGTGAGACCAAGAATGTTCTCCCTCTAACCACTCAGGGTCTGGGGGAATTCGTGTGGTGTGACCATCTCCTAGGAGCATAGAGAGGTGGGTAAAGATGCATTAGATCGTCAGTTGAGCCCATGTAATCATTCATTCACCTCAACAAGCATTTATTGAATAGCTGCTGCGTACTAGGCAGTGTTCTAGAGGCGAGCCCAGTGATGGTCACAACCCGGTGCTCACCTCGACCCCTCTTGGTATGAGGGAGAGCAAGCATTTTTGCAGTACCCAGAAGAAGGACTTCCCAAAGAAGACAAGGCCGCCCTTCTATTGGCACCACGCAGGTCCACTTAACAGATCCTTGTGGAGAACCTTCTGTGTCCCGGGCTCTGTGCAAGGGTATTCCAGATCCAAAGATGGTAGGATACCATCCCTGCCCTCAAGGATGTCCCTAGGATTCCACATGAAATCCTTTAAAGAAAGAAAAAGAAAAAAATGTCTGTAGGAGCTGAGTCCTTGTGATTCTGAAATAATGTCCAGGAGCCCAGGGCAGACCGTCGGTTCCTTCCCAGAAGTTCCGCTTGTTTGGTGAGCTTCACATTGACACTCTGCCCCCACGACAGCGACAGCAGTGTCTCCCATCCCATGCACATCTGCAGTGTGTCTGTCCCTGCACTCCCCCACCGAGAGATGGGGTCTGTGTCTCCATTCTTTGAATCCGGGCCTGTGCCTACTTTGACCAGTAGAACATGACGGAGGTGACACTGTGCCATTAACCAGTGTAGCCTTTAGCCTGCCTGCTGGCTCTGGCCCCCACCCCCACCTCTCCAAACCCATCCTTTGTGTGAGAAGTGTGACTACCTGGAGACCACCCTGCTGTGAGAGGCCCAGCCTGTGTGGAGAAGGCCTGGGGCCTGAGACTGCACATGCAGGAGAGGCTGGGAGCACTGAGGCACCAGAATGGAGTCAAGGGGCCATGTGGACATCCAACCCAGTCAAGCTGTCAAATGACTGTAGCCCTAACTGCCCTCTGACTGTGACCACCTGAGAGACAAGAGAACCACCCAGCTGAGCCCAGTTGACCCACAGAACCATGAGAGACCCTAAGTTGTTTTGAACTATTAATACTGCTGCATTTTGGGGTGGCTGGTTACACACACAGCAGTAGCTGACCAGACCCCCCAATGTACAGAATGCCGGTTCTCCTCTCCCCTCCTAACCACTTCTCAGCTCTCTTCTCCCTCCTCTCCTCTGCTTTCTTCTTCCACCTATTTCTCCCTTTTCTTCCCATTCCCTGGACCCTCTCCCTCAACCTTTTGGCAGATTTTCACTTAGTCAAAAACGTCCCCCAGCACCAAGGTCTTGAACCCCTATCTCTGTGCAGAGCACAGCACTCTCCCCTCCCAGTTCTAGAGTGGCAGTGACAGATACTTTTAGGGGAGTCATCCCTGCCACAGGGCGGAAGCCAAGGCATGCAGAATGCATGCAGGCCCATCAGCCTCAGGCCTGGCTTTGCCCTCCAGGTGCCCCGGCTGCCTTCCAGGGTCCCAGATGAGGGATGGCAGCAGTTCTCAGGCTTTGGCCTCCTCTCCTTCGGATTTCTTCTAGTGGAATTAGGACACATCTCTGAGACCCCAGAGGTGATGGGGACAGCAGACTCAGTACAAGTTGGTATGTTGAGGAGCAGAGAGGTTGTGTTGGAACAGGATTTGCAAGAACGCTAGAGATAGGGTCTTGCTGCCTCCCCTGTGAGTGGGTTAGGTGGCAAAGTGAGACCCGGTGCCCAACGTGGCAGCTCCCAGCCTGGGTGGGTGTTTGTTGGATGAGTGAATGATTTGCTCAATCAACACATAGAGATGTATTTAATGTAACCTTAGTTGCGTCAGTTACCCTGGACCGTGCCATCTGTAAAATGGGTGCTGAGACTTTGCCGGCCTGATTCACATGGGTTTCAGGGGTACCTCCCCTGGCTGGAGATGCCATGGTTCGAGGCATTCCAGACCCTTCCCTGCAGGACTCACCCTGCCAAAAGTGCCAAACAGTCCACCCCAAGTCCCCTCACTTCCAGGTGATCAGAAAGCTGGGATGTCCTTCTGCCCCCATCCACCTGCTGGGGTCCTGGTGGGTGATCAGACCCAGACCAGATCAACAGGTGACTGGGCAGAGAGCAAAGGCCAGGGGGCCCACAGTGCCCCCTCTTGGTCACTCAGAGCACCCCCCATCGTCACTAATGAGTAGCCGTGCAGGGCACTGACCACAGCCCCTGCCTTTGTTAGAGGTCTACTGAAGTGGCTTTAGCCACACACCTACTACGTGCTTCCCACTTTCTAATGATGCCAGTTATCCTGGTGAGAAAGTGGAGGCTCAGAGATCATCGTACCATATGGTGCCCAAGTCAGCACCTAAGGCAGAGAGCGAGACCAGGGGGCATGAGAATTCAGACCGGGGAGGGTGGAGGGGCTTCACACCCTGTGGGATGGAGAAAGTTCTGAAGGCGGCAATTCAAGGCCGGGGGCCCCTCTGCCATCCAACCCTGCCTACCTTTCCCCTCAGCCAGTAGGCTCCGCGGCTCGTTCCCACTCGGGGTGTCGGTGATTGCCGTGCCGTCTGCCTCGAATGCTCTTACCTGCATCGTCTCTTTGCTGGATGAACTCCTTTCAGATGTCAGGTCCTGGGGGACCAGGGAACCCTCCCTGACCACCCTGGCCCTCCATCAAGCCTGGAGCCCCTGGCATTCACTGGTGCTTCGCATCATCTGTTTTTATGCATCTGCCTAAAGCCAATGGCTTGAGAGTACCGTGAGGACTTTGACTGCAACTCTGAATAAGATGGGAGTCACAGGAGGCTCCAGAGCAGAGGAGGGACCAGCTCTGACTCAGATTTTAACAGGATCCCTCTGGCCGCTAATCCAATAACATGGGGACCCTGGCCTCTCGGAGATGGCTGAGAGGAGAGACCATTCCCCCATCCTCCCTATCCCAGGCCAAGATGCTTTCAGAGACACTGAAGTTTTTCTGCTTTTCCCGCTAAGACAATTGTGGGTGGGGAAGGGGTGTCCTAACCTAGGAGAAGACCCTCCTAGTGGGTCAGTACCTGTGCTTGCAGCTTAAGAGGGGAGTGGAGGGTGTCCTCGCAGCTGAGATCACCCGAGATGTGCGCGTCCCTCCCTGCCCTGGCCCCCAGCCCCCACCCAGCCCCATGTGCTGCGTCCTCCTCTGGTTCCTGTGCCCCTCTTCTGTTCCGCATCTGCCTGCAAACTCTTGCTCTTCCGTTTGAGATGAAATTTAATTACAGGGCTTTTTTTTTTTTTTTTTTTTTTTTTTTTTTTTTGCCTTTTAACATTATTTGCTCTTCCAGCTGTCTTTGATGGCATAATTCTCTCACTCCCTAAACTACCCTTTTCCCTGATGCTCCTGGCACCGGTATGACCATCCCTTTGTAAACAGGGCTCCCTTAGAGCCACAATAGACGTTAAGATGCATGAAGTTCTGACAGCAGGGGAGGCCAGGGAACAGTGGCCTTGCTGGCTGCTGGGACCACCCTAGGGGATAAGCCGTGGGGGCAGGTGTGGGCTTGGGCTTACGTTTTAGCTCATCCACTTACTGGCTGTGTGACCTTGGGCAAGGCACATAACCTTTCTGGGTTTCACTTTCCTCTGCTTTTACTTATCGTTTTTTTGTTTGTTTTTTTCTTTTTTTTGAGATAGGGTTGCTTTGTCACCCAGGCTGGAGTGCATTGGTGCAATCACAGCTCACTGCAACCTCCGCCTCCTGGGCTCAAGCAATCCTCCCACCTCAGCCTCCCGAGTAGCTGGGACTACAGGCACTCACCACCACGCCCAGTTAATTTTTGTTATTTTTTTGTAGAGATGGGGTTTTGCCGTGTTGCCTGGGCTGGTCTTCTGTTTTTAAATGGTGGTAATAGTACCTGCCTCATAGGAGTGATGGGAGGCTCGATGAGTTGATACTTGAAAAGCCCAAGAACAAAGCCCACCTCGTGGTGAGTGCCCTGTGAGCATGAGTCGGCATTCCCAGCAGGTGAGCGGAGACTCAACACATCGCGTTTCTCCCTCCCATGAGCCCCACGATGAAGTTTCTGCTCCCACCCGTTTCTCAGGTAAGGTGACTGAGGCCCAGCCCGCAGCATGTGGTGGTGAGTGGGAACTCGGGCAGGGACACCAGCTGGCGAGGTTTATCCAGCACTTAGAGGGGATGCCTCTTGTGTCACCTCCTGTCAGCGATGAAGCTGAGGAGGTGCAGCTGGTATCATCCCCTTTTATGGGTGTAAAATCAGAGAGGTAAAGCGTCTTGCCCAAGCTTACACAGCGATTCATCCACTGAACAGAGAATGGAAGATGCAGATCTCAGCTTGGAGGGCCAAATGGGCCCCTTGAGGTGTCTGGGGGTGCAGGAGGGGCTGAGGATGGTGATTCTAGATGTAGGGACCCAGCTGGAGATCTGCTGGTGGGTAGGCCTGGAAAGGAGCTCGTCACTCAGCCAGGCCTGTGCCTTTTAGATGTTTCTTTTCTGAACTGTTCTTTCTGCCAGGAAAGCCCACCGCATACAAGGAGCTGGAAGAATATGAGCCCAGGTCTGTGTATCCAGCGCAGAACTTGGCACGTAATAAGTGCTCAATAAACAAGAATGTTGCTTGCCGCTCACATCAGATGTAATGAGGAGCAGCCCTCCCGTCCTCTCTACTACCCCCGACACACACGTGTGCACACACATAGCTCTCCTCCTTCCTCTGCTGGAGTGCAATGGTGCAATCTCGGCTCACTGCAACCTCTGCCTTCAGGGGTCAAGTGATTCTCATGCCTCAACCTCCCAAGTAGCTGAGACTACAGGCGTACACCACCACACCAGGCTAATGTTTGCATTTTTTGTAGAGACATGGTTTCACCATGTTGGCCAGGCTGATCTCAAGCTCCTGGCTTCAAGTGATCCTCCTGCCTTGGCCTCCCAAAGTGCTGGGATTACAGGTGTGAGCCACTGCGCCCAGCCCCGCCGTCCTCCTTCCTCTTTGATGACGTAATTGCTTTGATGGTGCCTGCTCCTTGACTGCCCATAACCAAGTCTTGCCCCTCTGGAAGTCTGCCCTGCCCAGCTTGGGGTAAACTTAATGATGAACTGAATGAACAGCCTTCTAAATTTAATATTAAGAACCCACCAAAGCATTATTGAACCTGTCATGCCATATTACAACCAAATTAAGAACCAGCAGCAATCCTCTTTCATTCGGTATTATATGCCTTATAAAGTAAATTATTAATGCTTTTCCCCCCCAGTTAAGCAGTTATTTGCAGTTGTTCCGGGTATTTCTCATTAGAAATAACATCATCTAAAGAACGATATTGATTGATTTTTTTAATCTTGGAGTCATGGACGTGAACCACATATTTATATGACATTCCCTTTAACTAGAATTCTCGCGCTTTATTTTTATATTATTGATCTTTTTGACACGAATTGCTTTTTGGCCTTGTGCGAATGTTGTAAGCTTTCCGCCTGCAGAGGAATGGGCTGGCGTCTGGGCCGGGCTGGGAAGAGTGATCGCTCCAGCCGCGTGGCAGTAACATTCCCGCACATTTAACAACAATTAGTCTGTGCCGACGCCATGGTAGGCTTTCGAGTATGAAAATTTACAAGCTTTTTAATGGACTGCATTATGGAAGGCCGTGCAGGGCCAGCCGGTGGGGAGATAAGGCTGCCAGGCGTGCATCCATCTCATGGCTCAGTCAGTCTCTCAGGGCTCACATCTGCCTCCTGGGAGGTGGGGGACGCAAGGTGGAAGCTCTGCGATGGCCCCACCGACACCAGCATGGGTCATGTGGCCACTCGCACAGTCCAGCATTCATCCGGTCTATAGATGTTTGTTGAGCACCTACTAGGTGCCAGGTGTGGCGCTAGATGCAGGGGCTAAGGTGGTGAACGTTACTGGTTACTCATGCGTTCAGGAAGGCTTTGAGCAGCTACTGAGTGTCAGGAGTGGCACTGAATTCCAGGGGTGAAAGGGTGAGTGCAAATTTCTCATTCATCTGGAGCCTGTGGCGGTAGAGAAATGACTTAAACCTGGAGTCGACCGGAGTTGGGTTCAAGTCGCAGTGCCGCCCATTGCCAGGTTCTTCCGTGAACCTCAGCTTCCTCGTCTGTAAAGTGGGGACCTCCCGCCTAGGGAGGCTGGGAGGATTCGGTGCACATCAAGAGCTTGGTAGCTTGCTGCAGAGTAAAAAAGATCATGGTGATTCAGTGTTGCTATCAGCTGAGCTCTGGACACCCTCTCTGTTCTCTTCAGAACTGAAGCTTCCAGATGTACATCCCACCCTCCCATTGGGCTGCAATCCTCGTAGCTCCTGGGGTGGGGCAGCCTGGTGTCCCTCTCCTGCTCACTCTGGCTTTCTCCTATATTTTCTTGTTGAAAAACCAGCCAGGACAGCCAGCTGGGAGCAGGCAGTGATGGGGGCTCCCTGGAGGGCTCACCCCCACCCCAGAGGCTGGCCCTTTTCTCCCCAAGTGCCGTCACCCCTCCAACCAGCCCCCAGAGCACACCCCTACCTCCCACCTGAGACCTTCATTCCTTAGCATGTATTTGGCACCTGCTGTATGCAAGGGTGAGCGCCGGGGTGGCAACAGGTGGCCCCAGGTCCCTTTCCTGTCCTCACAGCACTCACAGCCTCATGGGAGAGACAGATGGACACACACACCCCCAGACAGCACCAGTGGCAATCATGTTATGGTTGAGTTTCACCAAGCCAGGATATGGGGATGGGAGAGCGTAACCATGCCACCCATTTCCTCATTGAGAAATGCTTTTTGGAGCCCCTGCTATATGCAGACCCTGTGCAGTGCCCCAGGGATAGGCAGGGAACAAGACACACGCCCCTGTCTCTAAGCTAAGAGTACAGAGAGAGGCGTGCATACTTACATCATGCACAGAAGTTATCTGAAAACTGGTAGAGCACAGTGGTTAGAAGCATGGCTCTGGAACCAGACTGCCTGGATTCAAATCCCAGCTTTGCTTCTTACTGCAGTCATCCCTCAGTATATGTGGGGTGTTGGTTCCAGGACCTGCCCCGTACCCAAATCCATGCAAGTTCCCCTGCATATAGGAAAAGCCGGCTCTGCATATATGCAGATTTCACATCCAGTAAAAACTGTGTTGTGTGCATGTGTGCATGCATCTGTCTGTGTGTGTGTGTTTTGATACTTTTTTTGAGATACAGTCCCACTCTGTCTCCCAGACTGGAGTGCAGTGTCGAGATATCAGCTCACTGCAACCTCCACCTCGCAGGTTCAAGCGATTCTCCTGCCTCAGACTCCCTAGTAGCTGGGATTACAGGTACATGCCACCACACCTGGCTAATTTGTGTATTTTTAATAGAGACAGGGCTTTACTATGTTGACTGTGCTGGTCTCAAACTCCTAACCTCAGGTGATCTGCCCGCCTTGGCCTCCCAAAGTGCTAGAATTACAGGCACGAGCCACTGTGCCCAGCCTTAAAAACTGTTTTTTATTTCATTTGGCTGAAAAAAAAAATTTCTGTATGTCAGCAGATCCACACAGTTCAAACTTGTATTGTTCAAGGGTCAACTGTCATCTGTGACCAGGGCACTTTTCTTTCTGTGTCTTGATGTCTTTATCTATAAAATGGGACTCATCTCATCTGTAAAATTGTCTTTGCAAGCCCCTGCAAGCTGACCCCAGTAAACCACCACAGGCAATCCTTATACCAAGTGAAAACCAGAGCTACAAATGGCACTTCACCTTATAGGTGAAGGTGAAGATCAGATGAGATAATAGATGTAAAGGCATAGACAGTGCCTGGTGCAGAGAAAGCTTAGATCAGTGTCAGAAGCTGCGATTACCATGATTATTACAATTAAGATGATTATGACTCTGAAATCATCCCCCGGTGTATTAACTAATTGTGGAGGTACTGAATGCTGCCAAGGGAAAGTGCAGTGGCACCCAGAAAGGCCCCGCTCTTGGCCTAGCTCGGAGGCAGAGGGCTGGACTGCGTGACCCTCTAGGGTCATTGCCAGATGAGGCCCCCGAAGCAACACCCCCAAATTTAGATACAGGAGAATGAACCTTTCTAGATGTGGGTGTCCTCTCTGAGGTAGGCCCTGCGAGAGGCTGTCAGACATCTGGTACCACAATCAAACCTCCCAGGTGCCCTGAGCAACAGGCATGAGGCCCAGAGAGGGTGAGAAACCCACTTTAGGTCACACAGCCAGGAGAAGGATGAGCCCGGGTCAGTTCACTTTCCATCTAGCCTGTTTCCTGTTCCATAAAATGGGTTCTTATAGTATCTACCTTGTTTATCCTGGGGGGAATGGGTAAAGAACCAATGTGATCACCCAGTTGAAGGAAGTTTGCCTGGCTGGGTATGGTAGCTCACACCTGTAAGCCCAGCACTTTGGGAGGCCAAGGTGGGAGGATTGCTTGAGCTCAGGAGGTCAAGACCAGACTTCATCTCTACAAAAAAAAAATTTTTTGGCCAAGCACGGTGGCGCACACCTATAATCTTAATACTCTGGGAGGCCAAGGCAGGCCAATTGCTTGAGCTCAGGAGTTCGAGACCAGCCTGGGTAACATAGTGAAACCCCGTCTCTACAAAAAAATTAGCTGAACATGGTGGTGCATGCTTGTAGTCCCAGCTACTAGGGGGCCTGAAGTAGGAGGCCTGCACGAGCCCAGGAGGTAGAGGCTGCAGTGAACCGAGATCGTGCCACTGCACTCCAGCCTGGGTGACAAAGTGAGACCCTGTCTCAAAAAAACATTTTTTTTTCTAACTAGGCAGGCATGGTGGCTTGTGCTGTAGTCCCAGCTACTCCAGAGGCTAAGACGGGAAGATTGCTTGAGCCCAGCAGGTCAAGGCTGCAGCAGTGAAACATTATCATGCCACTGTACTCCAGCCTGAGTGACAGAGCAAGACCCTATCTCAGAAAGAGAGACAGGGAGGGAGGAAGGGAGGGAGGGGAGGAAGGAGAAGAAGAACGGGGAGGGGGAAAGGAAAAAAAAATTTGCCAACCAAAGTAGGACTCACAGTGAGGTCCAGGGCTGAGCGTGAGGCCGCCTGTGTGCTGCCTGCAGCAGTGTCTTTCTCTAGAAAGACACTTCTTTCTTCACTACTCAGAGTGTGGTCACCAGGCCAGCAGCATCCACATTGCCTCGAAGCACCGTCTCCGTCCCCCACTTCTATGCCTCAGACCTCTGAAACCAAGATCTACAGTTTAACAAGGTCCCCTAGTGATTATGACACAGGAAAGTTTGAGACACTTGATCTCAGAGCCCACTGGCTTCCAACCCTAGCTGCCCAGTAGAATTCCCTGCAAGCTTTAAAAAATACTAAGACCTAGGTCCCAGCTCACAGTGACTGGTGTTCTTGGTCTGGCATGAGGCTTGAGGATTTTAAAAGCTTCTGGTGATTCACATGTTTGAGAGCCTCTGCCCCCTGAAACTCACCATCTAGCAGAAGAGTCAGACAGCTGGAAATAACCAGGGGAGTGCCAGTAAATGCTGAACAACTGGCTGGCTGGGAGGAGCCCTGATCTGTGGCATCTGCTCATTTCTGTGGTGTAAATATTCCCACTGTGGCCAATTTCAAGCTGCGAACATGATGTCATTGACAGGGGGCTGGGAAGAGATGTGCAGAACATTATAGAGTGTTTCCAGCACACACGCAATAGATGCAAAACATCTCAGAGCACAGACAGCAGTGGAATGTAGTAAAATAATTGGGAAGTGATGAGCACTGAGTATGTATTGCCTTTTTTTCAAATTGTGCATTGTGGTAAAATACATGTAACATAAAATGTATCGCCTTAACCATGTTAAGTGTGCAGTTCAATGGCATTAAGTACATTCGCGCTATTATGCAACCACCACCACTATCCATCACCAGAACCCTTTTTATCTTGCAAAACTGAAACCTCTACCCATTAAATATGAATTCCCCCCATTCCTCTCCACAGCCCCTGGCACCCACCATTCTACTTTCTGTCCCTATGTGTTTGACTACTCCAGGGACCTCCTGTAGGGGGCACCATACAGTATTCATCCTTTCATGACTGGCTTATTTGGCTGAGCTTAATGTCCTCAAGGTTCGCACATTCTATATTACATTTATTTTTCACAAAATTTGTTTAGTTGTAGGTTTATATGATTTAATTTCATGGCTGTGTTTAACAACCAGATTGCAAAATTTCTGAAAATGTAAAATTGTCTTTGTAAGCCACTGCAGGCTGACCCCAGTAAACTGTCACAGACAATCCTTGTACCAAGTGAGAACAGAGGTACAAATGGCATGCTTTAGGTCAGAGGTGAGCAGACTATGGCCATTGTGCTAAAGCCTATCTTTGTAAATAAAGTTTTATTAGAACACAGTCCAGCCAGGCGTGATGGCTTATGCCTGTAATCCCAGCATTTTGGGAGGCCAAGGCGGGCAGATCACAAAGTCAGGAGTTCGAGACCAGTCTGGTCAAAATAGTGAAACCCTATCTCTACTAAAAATACAAAAAAATAGTCAGGTGTGGTGGTGTTCACCTGTAATCTCAGCTACTCGGGAAGCTGAGGCAGGAGAATTGCGTGAACCCCTGGAGGAGGAGGTTGCAGTGAGCCGAGATCACACCATTGCACCCCAGCCTAGGCAATAGTGTAAGACTTTGTCTCAAAAAAAAAAAAAAAAAGAACACAGTCCATTTGTATCCATGAGTTCCATGGATTCAACCAACCTCAGATCAACAATATTTTTTAGACCACTAAAAAATAACAGTACATCAATAAAAAATAATATAAATGTTAAAAATACAGTTTAACAGCTATTTATGCAGCATTTACATTTTATTAGGAATCATAAGTCATCTAGAGATGATCTGAAGTATTCAGGAGGGCTGGGCACGATGGTTCATGCCTATAATCCCAGTAGTTTGGCAGACTGATGCAGGAGGATCGCCTGAGGCCAGGAGCTTGAGACCAGCCTGGGCAACATAATGAGACCCCTTTTCTCCAATTTTTTTTTTAATTAGCTGGGTATGGTGGTGCACACCTGTAGTCCCAGCATGTTGGGAGGCTGAGGCAAGAAGATTGAGCCCAGGAATTTGAAGCTGTAGTGAGGTGTGACTGTACCACTGTACTCCAGCCTGGGCAACAGAACACGACTTTGTCTCAAAAAAAAAAAAAAAAACCAGAACCAAATAAAAGTATACAGGAGGATGTGCATAGATTATATGCAAATAATACACCATTTTGTGTGAAGGATTTGAGTATCCAAGGATTTTGGTACCCCCGAGGGTTCCTGAAACCAATTCCCCATGGATACTGAGGGATGGCTGCTGTTATATCAGACCCTATCTAGCCCACAAAGCTGAAAATATCTGGCCCCTTACAGGGAAAGTTCACCAGCCCTGCTTTTAGGTGTACAGGGAATGGGAGAAATTTAATCATCTTATTCATTCAGTTATTCATTCATTCATTTGCTTAGCAAACATTTGCAGAGCACCTACTGCCAGGCACTGCTATAGACACAGAAGCAAATAAGACAAAGACGATTCGCTCACAAAGCTGACCTTTTGACAGGAAGACAGATGTAATTCAGACACTCACACAGCAAGTAAATATATAATTACCAACTGCACCGGGGAGCTTCTGGGGATATGAGAGTATTCTGGGATGTCAGGGAGGGCTTCCAGGAGGAAGTGACGTGTGTGAATTGAAGCAAGTGTAGGGACATTCTAGCCACAGAAAGAATGGAATGGCATGCCAGGTAAAAGGAACAGCAGGTACACATGCCCTGAGGCAGGAGCGAGTGGGAATTTCAGGGCCTGCTCCAGTCTCCCCAGATCTGCTCTGCCAACCACAGCATCATCTTGAGGCAGGTATCCTGCCTCCCCACCCTTGAAGACCGCCTCTTAAATTCTATTTATCCTCCCTCCTGGCCCTGGAGTCCGCACTGCAACAGACAAAGGTTCTTATTTATTTCCTCCCTGAGGTTTATAAACTCCTGCCCTATAATAAAATCACACTTATCACAAGCACAAAATAATAACATTTAATTAAAATACATAAAACCAAAGACTGGCAGGACCAGTGAAGATTAAAATCAATCAAATACTACAGCCCAGAACTGAGCAGAGGTCCTGCCCTGAGACCCAGGGACTGAGACACAGAGGTGGGGTGAGGTAGATGGGGGCCGGGGAAAGCAAGGGGAGTTCCTATTTCTTGAATACCGATTGAGTGTCATACTCAGGGCTGGTTATCTGACATCTGGGTTGTTGTGGAATATTCTGGAGAATCCTGAGAACATTGTGTTTCTTTTACAAAGCGGAAACTGATACTCGGATTGAGATACCAAGATCACATACTGAGAAACTGAAGAGCTAGAATTTGAACCTAGGCCTGTCTGCAGTAGTCAAAAATGGGCTTCTTTCTGTTGTAACAACTTCAAACACAGATGAGGTTGTGTCACAGTCTAGTGCTGGTTGATGGAAGTTGTGTTGAGGGAGGCTCTGATCCATGCAGTCATTCAGGGATCCAGGCATCTCCCATCATCTGGTACATGGGAAAAGAGGAAAACATGATGGACCTCATAGGAGGTTCTCAAGGGCCAGAACTGGAAGTGGTCACATCATTTCTGCCCACTTTCCTTTGTCCAGAACTCTGTTACAAAACCATACCCAATTCCAAGTCTACAGTCAAACATAATATGCCCAAGAGTGGGTAAGAAACAGAATTAGGTGAGCACATAACCCTGTCTGCTGCCCTGTGGACTCCCTCATGGACAGAGCCCTGAATACACAGCCTTGCACACAGTGGTACATTATGGACAGATGAACTCAAGAGGCCTGCCAAATTCAGGGAGCAGCAGAGCAGGAGCGAGGAGGGATTGTTAACAATTTGACAGATGTTATAAAGCTCCTACTATGTGTCCTTCCCTGTGCTGAGCTGACTAGAGAAAGAGATGAGCTCTGTCCAGCAAGGAGGCTGAGCCACCATTGGGATCCCATGCCCCGGATCCACCAAAAAAAAAAAAAAAGACAATGTGGGGTAGGCATAAATGTCCCAGGTGTGCCAATGAGAGTGATTACTTTTTAGACAGGCAATCAGAAAAGACTTCCTGGAGGAAGCGAGGTCCCAGCTGAGATCAGGAAGATTGGGCAGGATAGAACATGGAGAGTGAAGTATGGTGGTGAGCACAGGCCTTGGCATTAGGCAGACTTGGGTTCAAGCCCAGTTTGAACACTGATGAGGTGATCTGAGGCAAGCCACTTCCCCTTTCTTCTTCTTTTTTTTTTTTTTTTTTTTTTTTTTTAGACAGAGTCTCGCTCTGTTGCCCAGGCTGAAGTGTAGTGGGGAGGCTGAGGCACGTGGATCACGAGGTCAGGAGTTCGAGACCAGCCTGGCCAACATGGTGAAACCCCATCTCTACTAAAAATATGAAAACTAGCCGGGCATAGTCACCCATGCCTGTAGTCTCACCTACTCAGGAGGCT